>JAOEHY010028946.1:0-34812 GCA_025447955.1 Psilopsiagon aurifrons
TATACCCCCCCCCCCCCCACTCTGTAGGGAACAGTGGTGTCTTCAGAAGGCAGCTGTCTTGTCATCCAGAGCTGCCCAGTCCTTCCCTGGGCAGAGGTGCCTAGCAAGAGGGTTATGACAACAGTAGTGATCTGGTGATGCCAGGGTGAAGTGGGTCAAGCACTCTGCTCACCTGGTGTGGAGGCTTTAGGCACAGACACCACCCAAGTGGTGCATAAGGATTCCAGTATCCGGTAACATTATCCTTGCTGCAGCTGGCCAGGAAGGCAGAGCTCCTGGCCCAAAGCAGGCACAAGCAGGTATAAATTCAGGTCAGCAACCCTAGCAGTTGGCAAGCAGCTAGGCTCATCTGGAGGTACAGGGAACTGGAGCGACAACTCATTCTCCCAGGAGTATGCATGCATTTTACATTAAACCAGACAAGGGGCAAAATGTCCCTGAAAGAATGAGCAGTTTTCTCCCATGCCACCTGAATAACCCCAGCTTAGAGAAGTCTCCCTCTTGCATTTGCTTTTTAGCCTCAGGACTCTTGCACACCTGGCTCCAACAGAATGGATACTGGGTTATCTGGCCCAGACCTGGTAGTCTGGTCCCACTTTCATACTGTGAGAGGTTGTACTGCCCCTGGAGCTGCCTTGCATGAGGACTCATACCTTCTGAAGGCAGTGCTCCAAACATTTTTTTTTATTTCAGGAGAAGTCACCACCTTCAGCAGTCTTGACAAACATCTGATTTTCCAGGCTTCTCCAGTGGACTTGGCTGGAAATCCACTGACTGCCTAAAGCCAGAGCATAGCAGAGCTTAGGAAGCTCTTAGGAAATATCTCTCCTAACCCTGAGTTGTCAAGATATGTACCTAAAGACCTCTCAAACTCACCAGGAGATACTTAATGAAGGGCTACATACAGGGTTAGGCAAACCTCGCAAGTGTGTGAGCTAGGATGGAGTCTCTGGTAAAGAGAGATTTTAGGCAGACTGGATCCCAGCCCCAGTTTGTGCACAGGAAAGCGCCTTTCAAGACTCTTCCAGTATTTCCAATTTTCCAGCCACCAATGTTTTCAATCTTCTATCTGGAAAACTCAGAGGAAGGATTCAAGCTATAAATACTTGTCATCAATAATTGTTTTTGTTGACCTGCAACACCAACTTCCATTTGTCTGCTGCGGTAGGCTGCTTCCTGGGAACCAGCGCTTGAACCAATCTTAAACCATACAGACAAGATATCTTTATCACTGCATCAGGCAGTAAGATTTCACATTTCATTTGATCAAACTGCATGATACACTACAGGAGAAGTAACTCAGGCAATAGGAAAGGCTCAGAGTGAAATCACCAAGCAACTCCCATTGAGCAGTACATTATTTTCAGGAAATAACTGCTATCAGGAAGCAATGAAATCATTCAAACTGAACATTACAGACCATACTTTTTTGATTGTAAATAAATAAAAAAAATTTAATGGTGGGAATGAAAAATGAATGGATAAATAATGTCAGAAAAAAAAAAAAAGCACTATAATATTTCCTAATTGAAACTTCACAAGATTACTGTTGCAAAGAAAATGTTAATATTTCCCTATTTCATTGATATTCCAAAACACAAAGAAATGTTAAAATGGTACCATTTCTCACTGAAGAAGACCTTCACATTTTATCTGAGTCCAAGGCAAGACTGACTGTTTTAGGTGTATTAATTTGAAGGCTCATGGGCAGACACAGAGACAGAGGTTATTTTCATAAACAAGGAGCATCACTTTATGGGCATCTGCAACAGGAGCAGCAACTGGTCACCCCTGGCAGCAGAACCCAATGCTCTGATGAATTATACATCATCAATAATCTTGAACAAGCAGGATGTGACAGATTCACCAGCTTCTCCATTCTCTTACCCTGCTGTTTAATAGCATCTGACAAATGCAGAGCTGCAGGATAATTTGCTTCATAGCATGCCCTGCTTTGTACACCACCTCAAGCTCATGAAGGATGTTCGGAAGCAGTAAGAAAGGGGATATTCTGCATGGCACAGTGACAGGCTCTTTCACCCTCTCATCAAAGCAGTGTTTTCCTGTAGAGCTGAAGCTGAATATTCTCTAATGGAGATAGTGGTGCCAGGGTGCTCACTTCATCCATATTCAGGTAGTATAGACAACGCACAACGGACCAGCATACTAGCAAGCACGGCAACATACTCCTTCAGATGGGTATATGATATAATCTCTCTGTCCTGTTATCCAGTTGTAGCATTAAGCACATTAATATGAACACTCTTACATGGTATCATTGCCCTTCACGTACAGCATGCAGGCAACCCTGTGGGAATGAATCTAATCAATAAGTAATACATTAATGCCCACAGAGGCCCTGCACGATCAAGCAAAGGCAATGGCAAATCTCATAATGCGTTACCTTCGGTGTTAGATGGTGCAGCAATTGCTAAACTCCCTGCCATGCTACATCACAGTGTGAATTCTCATTCCTTCCCCCACCAGCTACATTCGCCTGACCTGCCTAAGGGTAACCTTACATGGTCAGCTTAAGCTGTCACTGAAAGGGACCATCTCACTCCATGCGCTCCTCTTCACTCCCTTACGTTGGCATGGATACTTGTGTAGTTACACATCTTAAGCTGGCCATGCAACTTCACCCTGACACTTGCTCTCCTGTTTGTAGTCATACGCTCTATGGTGCCAAGATTGCCACCTCAGCTTTCTTTCAGTACCATATGACCCCCATCTTCTTCAAAGGAAACATAACCATTGTGGCCCAGAGTCATCCCATTGAAAGTCAGGTACCTGACAGATGTCTCTCTAGCACTAGGCTGGCTGTCCTAGTCTCCTTCTGTAGTCCATTGGAGAGACATAATCAAGCCTCGGATAAAGCCCATCCTCTATCCACAAGTGTAGTGGGAACCAAGTAACTCCACTTCCATCTGGGGCCCCTCAGCCATGCAACTAAAACTGGAGGGAAACTGGAAATTGGAAAGTTTTATGTGTACATGCTTATCCTGAAGATCATTCTTGTTCTAGTATCTTATCTTGCTGTATCAATTTTGAAACACATTGGACATGCATTTTGATGAGGGTTATGAACTATGTGATTGTCAAGTCTTCCATTACATCCTCCACAACCAAATTCTTTGACTTCTTTAGTCAGGCTGCTGACTGCTCATAGCAAAGCAAACAGACCCTGACTTCTTAGGTCACAGACACACTCTTCAGTCCCTATTTCCCTCATCTCCTCATTCACACTACTGCAGCATTCTCACTCATCTCCTAGCTACTGGCAGACAAGAAGCAGTTCACACTATGTATAAAATCACCTGTGGGCTAACTGTCCAGCTGCAGGTTAGGAGAAGAGGTAGCTTGAACTCACATTACAGCCTTTTTTCTCCATGGAGACTAAAGTTTGTCTCACTGCCTTTCATCCAGTTCTGATGAAACCTGTGGGAAGTTGGTGTCTCTGTGAAGAAAGATGGCACACAGTCACATCATGTTTCCCTTCAGAAACAGTCTAAAAAAGAAGGGATGGGAGTGCCACATTGTGTTTCTGGCTGTGTAATCCCATGTCCCTGACACTACAGACTTCTTGCTGTGCCTGTGTCTTCTATCAAAGCTTTATGGAGCCTG
This sequence comes from Psilopsiagon aurifrons, assembly GCA_025447955.1. Lineage (NCBI taxonomy): Eukaryota > Metazoa > Chordata > Aves > Psittaciformes > Psittacidae > Psilopsiagon > Psilopsiagon aurifrons. The sequence continues at coordinate 3,625 of JAOEHY010028946.1, forward strand.
TAGGCATGCAAAGAGGAGGCTGTGCTTTACTGTATATTAATCACCCAGCGAAGAAAGAGCTCAACTCTGAGAATAAGGCTTATGGGATCTTCACACAGGCAAACTGTAGGAGTCCACAGTAGGTGCTTTCACACCGTGGTTACAAGCAAGCAAATGGCTTCGCAATTGCTCACAAATACCCTATCCAGATAAGGAATTTTCTGGCAATGCTGCAGTCTTCCCCATGAGCTCTTTACTCTTATTGCATGGCTCTCTTGCAACCTGGTGTTCTCCTCCCTCGAAATATGCTGCTGACACCATATGTTACATTGGCAACAGCAGTGTGAGGAATGATCAGAATTTCAGGCTTGTTTTTTTTTTTTAATAATCTATTTATACTCAGGGAAGCAATGAAGTCTTACTTCAGTACTCTCCTCAGTTACAGATTTAGCTACCAACTTGTAGAAAAGCAAAGTGTTGGTGAACTCATACACCTTCCGGGATATTCTCCTGAATGTCAACTATTCTCATTCGCCCTCTTCCTTCCCATACAGTTCACCACAATTCAAGAGCCATCTTGGTGTCTCGGTCTGTACATGTGCCCATGACACAGAACAGATTCACGTGCTTCGGCATCTTCAAACTGCCTTCACTCTAAAGTCGCGATCTACCTCTCTTTGCCAATCTAGGGTATCAAATATCACACAGATATTGATTCTCACATGAGACCCAATACCCATAAGAGAAAGAGCAAGAAAAAAATTTTTGATATCCTGAAAATACTCCTCACCTGTGGAAAAGAGCTGGCAACTGCTATTCTATGTATTTCAGAAACACACAAGAAAAAACAATGACCAGAACCCCTTGAGCAGGGAACTGAAGCACAAACATGAGCTGCCACTCACAAAATTTGTCACAGTGATTTTGGTGATGCTACTGGCACAAATGGGTGTAGGCCACCAGTATAAGACATGGGACTTGATTAACAGCCTATATTGTTGCTAAATTCAGTCTAGTGGAGAAATAGAGAGAAGGTGCATTAATTATTAATTATCAACTAATATGTTAATTTGTTTTATTGTTATTTTATAACTGTTTGTATAATGCAGATTAAGTTTTGCAAAGATGCATGTCTTCCCTAGTCATGACATTTACCTAGAGAAAGATATGGATCGTTGCACTTGGCAAGAACCCAGACACTGATCTTGATATCAGTGTCAGACTCTGTACAGAGTTGCAATGTGTAGGAATTCAGCAAAACTCCCATCAGCAATCACCAGTAAATCAAAAGCTGTACAAAACATGTCAGCATGCAAACTGCATCCAACACTATACTGTTCAAAGTCATTTGATTGCAAGCACTGTATTTTCTTAAAATCTGACTGCTAGGTAAAGCTGAGATTCTCAAAACCACGTCTTTTTTTAAAAGGGCAGAAAGAACATTGCCTTAAAAATACCCAAGAAGCGCTGTACACTTCAGCAGCTCACAAATGTGGTCCAGCAATGAGCTCCATACCTCACACAATGTACTATAGTTCACTGAGAGTGTGATTTTACGATGGGCTTAAGACAATTCAAGACTTCACTGCTGGCACTCTTCCCCTTACTATTCCCAGCAAAGTATTTCCAGTTCTTCCTATGTGTCAGATCTAGATGCAAGTTGAAGCAGCTTTCTGAGTAGACTGAAAAGAAGCCCTCAGACAAGGAGTAATCAGGATTGTGCCTCCTGGTAGCAGTCAGAGAACTGATCTGGCTAAAAATGTTAGTTTTCAGGCAGACCTCTTCTTCTAAGTTTGCTCTTTTGCACAAACCTTCCTGGCACCACAAAGAGATGGCAGGGAAACACAGTCAGAGAAGGCAGAAGCCACAATAAAGCATTTAAACTCACCACACATTTAAATAAAATATGGGATCGAACCCTGAGGCATCGTCAAGCATTGCCATGTTTGTGTCTCTGCAGGCAATCAACAATATTAGCACCACAGCAGAGGAACTACTTGGACTCTACAGAAGTGGAAAAGTATTTTGAATCTCATAATCCTTTCAGCCATCAGCAGAATGTGGTTCAAAAGACATACTCCACACCAGCTGGTGGGAAAAAGAAGCAACAGAAAACATGCTTTGTTGGTGGTGCTTCATCCTCATCCCATACATGAACCTTTTAGACATTACAGATAAGAGATTTTTTTTCTCTAGACTAGCAATCAACAAATACGTGGTACCAACAAAAATGAAGCAGGCAGTGAACATCTGCTGCTCTAGAATGTGGCAAGCATCAAATACCAAATATCGCAGTTCCCCACTGAGCTTGCATAAATAAATTTTATTTATTTTTAAAAATTCAAATTAAAGAAAATACACCATGATAATGTACTGTGGCCCCAAAGTGAGAAACTAGTTGTTGGCATTCTCAAAACAGCACACATTTAGTAGAAACTGCCTTACCAGCTTCAGCCTTCACAAGTGTTCTGTCACTTGATTCAGTGAGTCAGAAGGCTTTCCCTCTTCTGCCACAACAGTGCCTCTGAGTCAGGAGTTGCCATGGGACAGATTTATTTCTTTAGCTTCCCTCTTTGGGCTTTAACAATTCAGACAGATGTCTCAACAATTTCCAAATTATTCTCATCATTGTACCAGCTGAACTTGGAATTCCACTATCTCTCCCGCAACCCCTTGCTTAAAGTAAAAGATCCACTAAATAGCTGCCTAGCTTCTTATGGTTTTCTGGGACAGCAGATGTAACAATTCCACAGAAGGGAATTCAACCCATGTAATTCACCTAATCCAATGTGACTTTCTCTATAGCCTTTCTGTAAATTTTTAATAGAATTGCGTGGGACTCAATAGCTCAGTGCCTATGAAAGATCTTCTATACTTCTGGATCATGCTTGATAATGGGAAAGGAAATACTTGCTTATATGGTTTTGATTACTACTACACATGCTTCAAATATGAGCTAGAAAAAACGTTCAAATTGTCATTCCTACATGAATTATTATTATTTTTTAATAACTAGTCTAGTTTTTATCTTCTGTATCTATATGACAACATAAAAGCCTGACTGGATGTGGTCAGAAAATAATATGCCGACCAACAAAACCAGAGTTTTGATAGCTCTGGTCCAGCAACTGTTTAGGGTACACTTTAATCCGCTTGATACAAAAATCCAAAGCCAGCACTAGGCCAGTGGGAAATAATTTAACCCTGGGACACACAGTGTGATCTCAAAGAGTGGAACACTGATTTTAACAAAGAACAGAGATGCATGGGTACATTTAAACAGGAACTTCAGTCTTTACAAGGGAAGTGCATGCTTATGGTTAATGCCACACACTCGGCATACAAAAATCAAATCTAGATTTGATTTCAAGCACAGTTACGCATCCATTTGTGCATGTTCTTACACATGACTGTGCCTCATTTCCTTTTTTATCTTCTCTCTCAGGCCACTGGGCATTGTTAGTCATGTTTTTAAGGGCGTGTTTCCTCTCTACTCCTTCTGCTTCTAAATAACCATGTACAGTAAGACCAACCTCAACATGCTATCTACCAACTAGAACAGCCTCCCAACCTCAGATTCTTGAAAGGTAAAAGTGCAAATAGCAAGGTTAACTCAACATCAACATCTCCAGCATGGTTTCCAGGCAATGGTGCTTAGCAGCAGTGATAACTTCATGCCATTCCTGACATAGCCAAGAGTCTACTTACAGCTCCAAAAAATCGGGATGCATCGTGTGAGGATACATGTGGATGAGACTGGGATGTTGGTGAGGCAGGGAGGGGGAATGGTACTGTGTGATCAAATACCACCAAACCAGGAAGAAGTTGATCAAAAATTATGCAGCTGAGGGGAGCAATTAGACTGGAGAGCAACAGGGCCTGCTGATGTTGCTCTGGATGATTCAAACTGAGATACAGGTAATAGTGTTTAAACGTAAGAAAAAAGCTTTTTATTGTGGTGATCACTCACTGGAAGAGATTGCCCAGAAAGGCTGTGGGGATATTCAAAACACAATGGGACATTGCACTGAGCAACATGTTCTCACTGCCCCTTTTTTCAGCAGATGTCTTGGATTAGACAATCTCCAGAGATGCCTTCCAACCTCAGCTTTCTGTGTTTCAGTGCTATACTGTTCTACGCTTTACACAAGAGCTTGCTCCTTCACTGTGGTGGAATTTGATGATAAGCAGCTACATAAACATATTTTGCACATCCAGTGACTTCTAGATGGCATGTAGCAATGACATTTTCCTGCTTCCACAGCCCCAGTGGGAAACAGCATTGCTCTTTACCTCTAGCAGCATAAACTGGCCGAGTAAGATATGCAGAATATGCTTACTGTATTTTTCGCAGAAGCTGACACTTCAAATTTCACTGCTATACAAACCACCTGAATTTGCAATATTGACAGATGCTTCAGGCTAAGAGCTCTACATGATTTGTGTTCAATTTCCTCTTTCATTTTTCCTCATACTTTAATAAGTCTTCCTTTTATAACAACAAACACCTTCTGGAAATGAAGCATAATGCTGGCAAGCCCACTCTAAATTATTTTTACAATTGTATTTAATACAGCTTGTTGTCAGCCATTGTAAAAGCATCTCAGTTCTCTCTGGACATAAACAATATAGAATAACAGAATCATAGTATAGTTAGGGTTGGAAAGGACCTAAAGATCATGAAGTTCCAACCTGCCTGCCATGGGCAGGGACACCTCACATTAAACCATGTCACCCAATGCTTTGTACAGCCTGGCCTTGAACATCACCAGCAATGGAGCATTCACAACTTCCCTGGGCAACCCATTCCAGTGCCTCACCACTCTTACAGTAAAGAACTTCCTCCTTATATCCAATCTAAACTTCTCCTGTTTAAGTCTGAACCCATTACCCTTTGTCCTATCACTACAGTTCCTAACAAAGGGTCCTTCCCCAGCATCCTGTAAGGCCCCCTTCAGATACTGGAAGGCTGCTGTGAGGTCTCCACGCAGCTTCTTTTCTTCAGGCTGAACAGCCCTAACTTTCTCAGCTTGTATATCACAAGATATACCAAAATATGTCTTTGTATTGCAGTAAAATAATTATAACCTTACACTTATTACATTATTTGGAGGAACAGTAGATACCCAGTCCAGCAGTGCCTGGGTCAGAACTGATTTGAACTAACCTAACATACAGTAGGTAGCTACATTATGAAATTTTAGCCTGGTGACAAATATTTAAAAGCCCAAATCAAACCTAGCCCCTTTCCTGTTCCTGGTTATTTGTCATCACATATAACAGTTAAGTGAAGGCAGCCAGATTTTTAAATGATACACAAATAACTGGAAGCCATTTCTCCACATGCTATTGTTACAAGGCACCTATACATCTGCATAAGACTGTAGATTCTTACATTCCTGTAGCTCCCACTATCCCTGCAACGAGGAAGGCTACCTCCTTTTTGTCAAAAGCTTCATTAGTGCCCATTTTGACAGATGCGACCCCTTGGTCTCCGGAGTGTTTGGTAACAAAAATTCTCAACAATTAGAAATGGGGGAACTTCTGAAGACACTGATTTTGCTGTCCTCTATAAAGGACCTAGTGCTCAGGCTAGCTCTATGCTCTGTTTTATTCAAGGGCACATTTTCCTCTTCACATTTCCTTCTAACAATACTTACAATCTAACAAATCAAATAGAGAGGAAAGAGGAAGATTCTTCCAGGTAACGTCAAGAAGCAGATGCTGAGGGTTTGGTAGGGAAGAGAAAAAGAGACAAACCAGAAAGAGCTAAAGAGAGAGGCAGCATATTGTTACATGCACATGGTATGGCAGCGTGTGAAAACTGTCATATAACAATGCCTTGGCAAGCTACAAGCACAGATGGGACAAGCCTATGGCAGAGGGGTTGGAACAAGATGATCTTAAGGTCCTTTCCAACCCTAGCTATTCTATGATTCTACCTGACCTAATGCTCACACCTCACAACCTACCTGATGGACTACACTGGCACTTGATTGGTCCTCAGGTCCACCAGTGTGCAATTTCTACTTCTAATGAGGCCCTAGCTTCACAGCTGGCTTCAGATAAATAAATAAAGACGGCAGACTGAATCAGGAAAAGAATGTAACACAGCTTCAGGAAAACATAGGTTTGCCTCAAATTCAGGACAATGCTATCTTTTGGGCAACCATTTTTATCTTATTTGAACATTGTCACTTGGCTACATGCCATAAAAAAGGCAAGTATTGTAGTGCTGGTGATTTCCCATTCCCTATGGCCAGATCAAGCACAAAGAGCCGACTCCACTCAGGAAATAAAATCTACCATCCGAAGTGCCATTAGGGCAGCCTATTTCAACAAACAGCTGGTGCATAAAGGTAAGATACAGCCTTAGCACTTCACCCTGCCTCTAGAATTAAGAATAAGAGAAACCTTAACCTTACCAGCCCTCCATAAAGGCTATAAGTTTTGCACATAAGGACTCTTTCCACCTGTAGAGAAAATAAGAGTCTAAACCCAGCCCAGGGAGCTGATGCAGATGACACTGACAAAACATTGACCAAATCCCAAAACAAAGATTGGAAGTTATACTAGCAAAGAAATAGAACACCTAACAGAAAAAAAAATATTGAAAGGAAACATGCTCAATAACGCACATATTTGTAAATCTGCCAAAAGAAACTGTCTTGCACTGAATTTTTAGAACCAGAAAGTGGGTGAAACTCCATGGGTTAGCAAATATGTGCAACACAGACATAAAATTTTGATATCCCAGATCTTGGGTTTACCATGGGAGAATACGAACAATCTAAAAACCTCCAAAGGACTGAATCATTTCCCAGCTGGTAAATGAAAGGCATAGGAGCACGGCAAGGCAAATTACTAGCTTTTCAACTACAAAGCAGGTAAGTGACAAGCCCTTTACCCCACTGAGAAGCCCATCATGAGCCACTGCATGCCATAGGGTTTTATCATCTCAAGTGCTCTAAAATCTGTCACAAACTTGCATCTTAACCCATAGGGCCAGTTTTATGTTTCATCTAACAACTTAACTGGAACAGTACAAATGTGTATTCAGGCAGCTCCCTACTGATTGCTTAGCTGAAAAATGTCAGGGGACAAAAATAAAATCACTCTCTTCAACAGTCATTTCTAAGACAACCTGGTTAAACTGGTTCCTGAGCTGACTAGATAGGGGATATTTCAAATGTTAGAAACCACAAAAGTCTTCCTTCAAAATGTCCATTTCTGGTTTGGGTCTTTCTGAAGAGCCATTTTCATAAACACAAAGGAGGAAATAAGCATCCCCCATCAAAACTCCTCCTCCCTTGTTGAGAATCATCCCTGAGACACATCTCAAAGCAATTTGAAGATAATTAAAATGTTGATGTACAGAGACTGTTGCTTATTGTGCTGACCAACCCTAATTAATCATTTCTTTGTGATTACAAGTGTCTGTATTCATATGTCACCTGTGGTCTTTATATCTTGGTATTATGTACCTTGGGTAAAGGTCTCTTCTGTGTGTGTAAAGTGCCTTGCACAATCCCCTCTCATATAGGATTAAGGGTCCCTGATGGTAATTGAAAACTGTAATTGGAAAGGTAATTGAAAATATGAGCAAAAGGAAGCTTGATACATTTCCTAGATTAAAGAAGAGCACACCAGTGATCAAAGTATCCTAATAAAACAAAGGACACCTCCTGCTAGAAAACAAAGGGAAAAGTGGCTCTACACACCACGATTCAGGGGAAACAATGTCAGAACTAATTTAGCACTTCTCTTTCTTCAAATCACACTGCTGAACCTTTCAAAGCTGTAATAACTCAAAACTCAGCACCCAGCAGACAGGTTAGCATGGCCTATTTGCTCTGCTCAATGAGAACAGATGAAGTGGCTAACAGTCACCCTGACAACAGGCAGAGCCCGCACAGCAGATAACTTGCTGCATTTTCTTGCTGAAATAAACACACTCAGCAAACTAGAGTACTCTTTCCCAAAGTACTCACTGCACAAAACCACAAACATTAGATGGATGCTTCCAGTAAAAAGCTTTTTTCGGTTACCCAAAGCTGAGACACAAGGGCAAAGAAAAGAACTGGGATGCTGAATAAGACCCAAGGTCCTTACAACCTACCAGGCAGGGCTTTGAACTGCTGAAGCGGTATGTTGCCAATGATAACTGCTGCCATATGCATAGGGGGAAAAGAAGTACCAGAAATAACACATGTAACAGAATGATCTTTCCATTGGCATCTAGCAGTTGATGAGATTTTAGTTCTGACTTGGGGGGAGTATAGGGTTCCTGTATACTTTTGTATTGGTGCTAAGTGATGAAGTTTGTTCAGCTGCTGTCATCGCGGCAAGTGATAGCGGCAGCTGTAGTTAATTCACTTGCTAAATCTTTCTTATCCTTTTCTTGGCATGTCTGTGGAAAACTGCTGTCCAGTGGACAATTCAGAAAATGGTTCATTTATTAAGCACTGAAATTGGAGCTTCATTGGTACGACCAACTAAGACTCTTGTAAAACCAAATAGGCCTGTAATCCTTCTGGTTCAGATAAACTCCACTTCATTAAAACAGGAGCTTCCACTGAAGCAGCTGTAGGTAATGTAGGTAATGGAAATTCTTTGCCTTTTAATTTACAACAGCTTATTTTGTATTATGTTAGGGCCTAACAGTATTATTGATTAGGCTGCTTTTTGTGCTATGAATACCACTTACTGAATCTTTTCCCTGAAGAAATTAAAATGGCCAAATCACCTTTTTTTCCTAATAGCTCTTCCCCAGTACTCTTTTCTTCAAATGCATTATGCACCCCCAGCCAGCCTCCAACATGAAAGCATTTTTATTTTACTGAAATACTTTTATGTAGCTGTTTCTGTTATTCCTGCACTGCCTGACCAGATCTACCACACAAACCCCACAAAACGCTAAATTAAACACTGCTACTTGTGAAGCTGTATCAAGATAATTTGCCTTGGAAGCAGAAAAGAGAAAGGAGACTGTTCCGTCTCTTGAACTTTTGTGTCTTTGCTGGAATGATACCTCCTTGTACTGACAAATTACTATGTCAAAATACAACTGTAATTCCTGCATATTCTGTACAGCCATGGCCAGCAAGACACTGAGGTGATCACAGTTAACACGACACACTGTAGATGCCACACAATCAAAAATAATCCTTACAAACAGCTTGTTTAATAAAAACAAAGACTCAAGACTGCAATGTATGTTACCTTTAAACGTCACCTTTATTTGTAAAATGTGCAGCAGCCATGCAAAGTTGGTAAGGGATTAAACCCAAAGTTTTAGATAAGAAATACCTCACACCTTGTCTTCTGCGCTTCTCTGCCAAATAAGCACTCCTACTAGGCAAATTACTCGAAGTCACCACCCAGAAAGAGAAGGAAGCTGGCAGCATATTCCTGGAGCCATCACCCAAAAGTGTGAGCCGTGGGGGTGGCAGGGCACACATCTGGTGTAGCCAGTCGAATCCAATATGCTTTTACTACTATCACAATTGCCTCCCAATCATTAATAAAATTACATCTGGCAGTAGGAATCCAGAAATCTGTTTAAACAACAGAAGTTAGGAAAAAGCTGCACTAAATTCTTTCTCAGGCACACACACACAAACTGAGCAGATGGAGGAAAGACAGAGAGCTCCCTGCTAGTCACATCAGCTCAGGAGCCAGACTTTATGAACACTCTCTGATCCAGCTCTTGTTGAAATCAGTAAAAGCCCTCTGCTGAAGACCATGGAAGATGGAAAACAACCCTCTCCACACTTCAGCCAGAATGTGTGAATGAGAAAAAAATGGCAGCTTTCTTTCCCTCTGATTTTCATGGTGCTTAAAGATCCAGATTATAAAACACAATTTGTCATCTGTGAAGTTTTGTGAAACTCATGTCTACGTGTGAATCAGGGAGACAGGCATCACCTTGCACTCTGACAAGAAAGAGATACTAGTAGCTGTGCCTGTATAAGCATTATTACATTTCAAAGTGCTGTGGACACAGCATGTCCTACAGCTAAGAAAATGGCTGGAGTGGACAGAGAGAGGACTGAAAAAGTGATCCTTGCTCCTTAAAAAAATGTGATTTTGCACTGCTGAAAAAGAAAGGATAATCCAGACACCAGGACTCAACTTTTATCAGTCAGATAACCTGAAATTCACCTGGCTATCGCAAATGTCTAGAAAGACTGTGACGCTCACTAGAGCATCTATAATCTTTGAAACCAAAGAATGCTTCCGGTATTTTACTCTCAAGTCCTTCCTTGGCACCAGCTTACAATAAGCAATCAATTATTTCGGTATCCCCCAGCTCTAGTGACATCCATCACTGCAAACTCATTTGGCTGGAGGTCATATTTGCACTGGCCACACAGTGTCTATAGATTTTGTTCTCATTTTTCTTGCATTCTTGTGAGCTCCATTATTTATGACTTTACACATGGCTCATATTATGGTCATCAATATCAAATCAGTTTAATTTTCTGTATTGTTTCTAGACACAGACCAAAAAAGAGAAGGATTTGGGGCTTAACTGTGACAAAGTGAACTCCATCATAACACTAGGCTGGTATCAATAAAAATTAGCAACCAGAATAAAAGAAAATATGAGAATCCATTTAAAAAAAATATCAAAGTTATACTTACTGCTGGTAGAAGACATACGGCTGTACTCAGACCTGCAAGACAAAGGCTTTAGTTAGACTATATCAAATCAAAAAGAGATCATGAAAAATGTATCAAATCTAAGTTAGATGGTATATTGAAATAGTTTAACACCCATTTAGCATTATTTTTATGCTAAGATAATAACTGGAACAGGTTTTGACATGGCTCAGAAAAAGGCATCACACATGAATTTTGAGAACACCTACACAGAGTAAGGCAACTGGGGTTTTATCTAAGGGCTATTCACACTACCTAACTTTAGGCATAAAAATTAAAGCTCAAAAGGCACTCTGTAAGTTAAAAATAGGCTGCTTCAGACACAGGCTGGGAGCAGAAGTCTATTAGGTTTTGACCCTGCTCCTCTTCCTTATCTTATGTCCTCTAAATGGTGCTTTGCAGATTTTTCCTTTTTTTTTTTTTTTTAAGAGAATGCTATTTGAAGAGCAGAATTTTTATTGTTCTTTGGTCACAACTGACAGGGAAGACACAAAATGAATACCAAATTAAAAACGTTTAGATGTCAAAGCTTTTTGTTTTAGGGAAACCTTTTCCTCTTCGAGACATCTCTCAGTAAAATCAGACACCCATTGGTTCTACTTCAGTGCACACTGGATTACCCGTGAGAAAATCAGAGCAGTTAAGTATATTGTGCAATGAAATTTTGCTCATGCATTTAACCCCAAACTCCTGAAAACCCCTTTCTGAGCTGATTAAAACATGACCCATTTATGCACTAAAGATTCAGAAATACTAAGGTAAAACAAATATGCCATCACTGTATATTTTACAATGATTCATTTCCACTTTGAGGCCCTACCTATGAGTTCAGAGTGTGTGGTTTTGGAGATCACAGTCACAGAGATGCCACTTCCCCTTTCACTGGATCCCTAAACTAGACGCCACTCACAAGAGCTCTCTTCCACAGTTAACATCCTGTACGTACACCCTGCAGTGCCCTAAACATAACAGGTAAACTCTCTGGGGAGCTGTAACACAGTTCTTGAATTCAAACTTTGTTTTATATGCATGTTTGCATCAAGTTTGCAAAATTGCTTTAAATTAAGAGAACATGTGAGCCTTGACTCCCTATATATTTGTTTGGAAATAGATACCATCTAAGCATATTTTCAGGACACCTTCATACTCTAGGGTCTCAGACATCCAAGGAAATAACAGACATCAACCTCCCATAACTATAATGGCAGCTTTCAATTTTAGTATGTACATATCTCTGCAGAAGAAACAAAGCAAGCATAGTCATTCAAATACTTCATAGTCCTATGCAGCCCTGTGCTCAGCACTCAGTATTCTGCAGATCAGATGGTAAGACTGTTGATTTAGGTGAGAAAGACCATGACTCATTGCCCCCTTGCTGATCCTGCTGGACCAGTGAAAGATCACACAATCTGAATTTGTCACAGTACTTGTGAAAGAAAATCCTCCAACACCATCAAGTACCATGAGGCTATTGTAGCTTCTGAGAAAGGTCTGTAATGCTGGGGAGAGGCTTGCCGATGGAGGTTTATCGGTCTCTCTCCCTCTCTACTAAATCCTGCACTGCCAGCCACTTCAATAATGCCAGGGAGTAAGGAAACATCTCTGTCACACATGGCAGAGACCACAGATAGGTTACTAGTAGCCCCTCTCAGTCACTCCATATATACCTGTTAAGTAGCACCTCCTCCATGAACAAAAACCTAATCCTCAGCCCACCTCCCGGGGACCTTTGCGTAGCTGGCAAAGGCAGAAGCAGTAATGACGTGAGCAGAAGAGAAGATCTCCTTCTTGCTACTGCTGGGCCATGTACATATTGCTGGTCTGGCTCTGAGCAGAGACCAAGGGGAAGTGATCCCAGGGACTGGCTAAGTAGTGCTGTGCAGGCCATAAAGCTGCACAGTATTTGTGTACCAAGTCCCATTAGTATCATTTGGCACCATGTATATTTGGTAAGGTGTGAAAACTGTGTAACATGTCACCGTTCAGAAGCCCAGAAGCAACCAATATACACCCAGCTGCCTCCAAGCATCCCAATAAAGGATTCATTTATTCTGCACTTCTGCTTGAAAACAGCCCGGGGCTGTCCTTCAGTATAGCTGTGCTCAGCAGTTGGTAGCTAATTCAATATGAATCTGCACTGCTTGGATTTTAGACAGAAGCGAGACAACATTTTGCCTTTTGCTTACTGCAAGTAGAAGCAGCTTTCTATTACTTCACACTGTTATTTTATTATCCCAAAGTGCTGCAGGCACATAGGACATGGAGAATTAATGAGCCCTGAACTGAGGAAGTGGCAGTCTATGTACAGGCAGAACACAAAAAATGAGACAAGAGAAAAATAAATAGATGGGGAGTGAGAAAGGAGACAACAGTGTGTTGGAGACTAATTGCACAGACACATTTTAATAGGCTTGAGAATTGTATTGGGGTTTTCATGTAATTCTAATATGGTTCAAGCTAATATTTAATTCATGTTTGTTGCACAACCAACATACACAGAATTAAAAAAAAAGGAAAAAGGATAATTAAGCTCAAATGCTCATGTAAACCTCAGATGCCAAAACAAGGACTGTACCCTCCCTCAGCTCCCTCTATAGTCAATAAAAAAGAGAGGTCTGAAGTGTGCTTCTCCCTAGCTGTTGTCTAGAGTTGAAGCCTACAGAAAACACATTCCTAATGTAGGACCGTCGGCTACATGCCTAAAACCAAATGGAATGAATATGAGTCTCTCAGTGCGCTCTTAGGGCCAACCTGAGTAACTTTTTTCCTTGTTTCAACTCCTTTCTTTCTTAGAATTTGGTCTGAATCTAGTCCTTAAGAACAAAAATAGCCATGTTAGTAAAATCCTTAATATTTTCAAAACATCAGCACAAACCAGTCAGATTCATGACACGCACTGGTAATTGGCTTACAAAAAAAAATTTTCCCCCCTTACAATCAGTTATGTAGAATACTGAATTCTGAAGTTTCATGCTTTTTAGGCCAGAATACACAGCAAACATTCCTTTGGAAGAGATCATGCATTAGAAAAATTGAGTACCAAAATAAATGTCTCCTGAGTCACACAGACTCCGAATATCAAGCAGTTTTGTTCCTTCCCATTCTTTCCATCCCTGTTTTAAACATCCTGAGTATCAGCTTCTATCAGTTCCCTTGGAAGAGGATTTTCCCATTAGCATAACTGAAGAGTTTAGCACTCATGGGCTTTAATAGTGACAGACTGGGGCCATACTGGGACTCAGGGGTTCCAGGCAAATTACGTGGTCTTGCAGCAAGCTATTTCCTCTGGTAGATGTTACATTAGAGTTAAAAGTAAATAGATATTCAGGATAGAAACTGAACAAATGGAGGCCTCTTCCTTTGATAGGTACATAATGAGGAAAAAAATGATCAAAAAGGGTATTGAAGCAGTGGGAGGTACTGAAAAGGAGGGCTCATCATTCAGTCAAAAGACAAATCAGCCTGCAAAGAATTTGTGATCAATGGTCAGCCACCAGCAAAGAGGAGTTGTGAAGTTGTCAAGAGACATTAAAGTAGGAATGTAGAAGCTTGAGATAAATGTGGGACCTTGATTCCCATTAGCACTGTTGAAGAATCAGGACTGTGTATGGTCAGAAATGGTAAGACCATCAGGAGCACAAAAGATCCTGAGCAGTCCTCTGAAACCACCACACACTACTCAATGTTGATTATGAATACAGAGCCTCAAAATACCCACGCAGGAGAAACAGCTCACTGAATACCAGTAAGCAGCTGCTAGTGCAACTTGCGGTTCCTGAGTATGGTGTATATGAAACCACGATAAACCTGTTTCTTCAGGAAAGAAGCAGGGCTGTGTCACATCTCTGAATCACACAAGCAAGGTAGCTACACCAGTGTCCCATTGTGCTTGGGTTACCTTGGCATGCTGATCAACCATGGTACAGCATCATGTTAACATAGCTGCAGCAATGACATCTATGGTAATAAACAAACACGCTCAAGAGAACTGTCTGGGACTGAAGCCAACTGCCATGAAACAGCCTGCACCTGTACTATTGAAATCTCTTGCATTCCAAAACATTCCCAGTGGTCTGCTGGGAGTGGTCCCCTGGGAGTGGTCCCTGAGCCGTGGTAATGTGGTAAAACATGTGCCGGGCCCACAGTAAAACAACGCCCAAGAATCACATGGGAGATAGCTAGATGGTCCCATCCAAACTGATTCCATCAACCTTTCTAACCGTTCAATAATATGGACAAATCTGTCCATGTGCTCAGGGACACCTTCATGTTGTTTCACACAGCAACATGCTGTAACTAAGGTTTCTCAGCCAGGCAGCATCTCCACAAAGCAGTCTACCATATAAAACAAACACAGATCTCTCAATTTATTCTAGCAAAATACTATGCCACAGTATACAAGTCCCCCCCAGTATACAAGTCTCCATTGCCAGAACTCCTTAATCCTCCCAGATGAAATCGTGGAAAGTTTTCTAGCTCTTCTGTTGTCTGCATCCCTCTCTCGCTCAGGACTGACGGAATGGCATCCGCTGGATACATATTTCCTATGCCTTCTCTGCCTAAAGTTGTTTCAGATTTCACTGTTTCCTACCAAGAGCTGTATTTAACAGCTTCTTTGCCCTCCAAAAAGCACTCCATGGGGCACATGAGAGGATTTTATAGCAGTTAAACTACAATGCCTGAGTCAGAAGATTTAGCTTTGTAGCTCTGTCTTGGGTTTCTTCTCATCAAATTCCTGCAGTTCAGATTACAATCTGTGTCACTAATATCAATTCAACACAAATCCGTTACCTTCATCATGCTTCTACTTGTGTAATGAAAATGCCTGCAATGGAATAACTCGGAGGAGCTTGTCTCAAAACGCTTTTCTCTGGATTTCTAGTAGAGCAATGAAGTCAGATGATGGATTCCCATCACTCAGCTCTATTACACTCCAGAGCTAACTACCAACAGTACTGTTTGAGGCCTCAAATGAGACATCATCATCATCATCATATAAGGATGAAAAGTTGTTTGTCCTTCAAAAAGCATCTGATGAAGCAGGACCACACTATGCTTAAGTAAGCAAACCTACCTGCCTGCGTGCTCCACATCCAAAGGGATGCATCAGGACTCAGGTGGCATGTACCTACCCATCCATAGCTAGGGGTATGTAACCCTCCCAAGGTCCTCATGCTCTTAACTAACAACAGAAGAAGCCTCATTTATACCAAACCTTCATACAGCCACAGTTAGCTGAGGTGAACTTCACTGCCTGCTGGGTCCTAGCCATTGTAGGTGTCAGCACTGACCACCGGGCCACCAGAATGTGATTCAAGGTCTGTTTCAACCTCAGTTTCAGAGCTTGGCCCCAGTGCTAGGAGATCTGCCTGCCCTGAGGTTCAACCAAAGAGCTTCACCAAGTAAATCTGGTTAGAAATGGTGCCTCATCACCAATTTGTGACAAATAACTTGATTTTATACTATTTGAATGTTAAGTCAGAGACAAGTTGTCTGCCTTTACATATCTGGAATGACAGATATATGGGAAGTGAAAGTCTCAGGGAAAAAAATAAAAGGAACCCCAAGGTAAAAATAGGCCTTAAAATAGGTTTCAGCAGCAGTGATTTATATTCCTGAGTTTCTCATAGGTGGATGAGATAATATGTGACAAGAGACTAACATGTCATGTTGAAGGACTACCATACAGCTGACAAAGTCAAAAGTACTGAAACCACTTATGGCTTTGAGCTAGAAAGATGTGACATGAAAGCAATCTCTGACCCCAATAAACCATTCAACTACTCACAGGTATTGAAACCTTCATAATGCCAGCTCAGTGAGGTATTATGCTCAGTCAAGGCCTTTATGCTTGGCAAACAGGAGAGATCATTGCTATAGAAGTAATCCTTGAACACAGCTAACATGACCAAACAGAAGTTCAGGAATAAAAAAATTAAGACTTTAGGTCCAAGAAACTACCCATTTTCCACATTTTCTACACCCCACTCAGGATATTGGTCGTGAATGCAATTAATTCAGCTGACGCTTTGCCCTTGACGTCAGTGGCTGCAAAAGTCTGTCGCATTGCCATTCAAAATTACATGCCTAGTAATGTCTAAAATGGTCTTAGTTTGTCATTTTGAGTATTTAAGTCCCCCAAACCTTTATTCTTCTCTTCAGAGTAAGGACAGTGAAGTAACAGCATTTATATGGCTTGTAAAATCAAGAAAATTTAAAATCTAACATTTTTACAACCCACTTTAAGTAACTTAGTACTAATTTTTCCTAGCTTGTTTTCTTTTTTTTTTTTTTTTTACAATTTATCTGCAGTTCTTTTAATGTATACATTTGTTGTCCAATTTCTTTTTCTACTTGTTTTGCTCTCTGTTTGCTTTTTAATTGAAGACCAAAGAAAGACCATTCCTTTTCTTAAACCATCATGTTTTATAGTACAAATCCACTACTAAAATTATTTCCAGAGAAAGCTTCCTGTCTCACGTACCTGTGGGCTAAAAGGCTTCAAGAGCAGACGAAATAAGGTGCTTATATTAAAAAGCCCAGAAATACATTTCCCAAGAAAATTTGTATCGGCAATGTCTCTCAGACCAAGGATGGTCAGACTCTTTCAAATATCATTAATAAATAGCCAATATACACTAATTGGCTTATATGTTTTACTCCCTTTATATAGGTATTGACAATACCAGCTCAATCCATTCTTATTGGATTCAGGAGTTCAAAATACACTATGTTTGTTCAGCAGCTTCATTGCCAGCCCTATTTACCAAGGCAAACGCAGTAAGAGAAACATATTTTTCCACAGATTAGGAAAATGAAGGCTTCAAACTGTAACTGATTTTGCCTGTAGCACAGAGTTTTACTTGCTTTTGCAGCTGGAAGCTGCAGGAAAACCTTAAGGAACATATGCCCTGTGGAGTACTTGATGTATTCAATTGGTTAGTTGCTATAAGCAGCTTCAGCAGTACAGGCTCTGTAGAAGAGCTCACACATCATTGCATACAATCATCAAGATGACAAGAGCTTGCAGTGCCTGGATTTACTACAGTCACTATCCTCTATTGTTCCCTCAGTAATAGAAAGGGACCACTTGATGTAAAGCTGTTATTGAATTACTCTGATATTGTATTTCCTTGTATTTTAAGAGGATGATGGCTGAACTTCAAAATAGTTCTTTTTTTTAATGTTGGGGGTTTTTTTTGATTCTGTTGAGTCATTAGAGAAAAAAACCCGGCTCAATTCATAATAGCTATGATGGTTCCGAGGCAAAGCAGAAAGCAGATCTGGTAAGAAGGAAAAGTAAGTGTTACTAACAGCTGGTTTGGTGAGAAAGCTGAAATACAAACATTGTGAAAGAGACATATGCAACATGTTTATCAGACTAAAATAGCTGCTAAACAGAGCTAAAAACAATAATTGAAATGCAGAGACCCATTGCTTTTCAAAATAAACTTTGGTGCAAAGCACTGCAGTTATTAGTTGCTGTATGTCAATGTTTAAATTCCTCAGACAGACTCTTCTTCTAACCTATACTTTCCAGCCAAGCCTGGGACAGGGATGCTCCATAAAATCATCAGCTTTAGCACCTCACCACCATCAGGCATAAGCAACTGTCATGCTGGTCACTGAGGTCTAAAGGATAATGTCACCAGCTGGGTCAAATCCTTCCATGTGACCTTCCCATGGAAACCCAGGTTTTTCTACTCCAGATAAACACAGCAAATTAAGAGTGACTTGATCCATTAAGGATTTTTTGAGCTTCGAACCAACCATGAATTCACCAGTCATTTTGCCTTCCTTTGACACGTTTCTCAAAGACGACTAAAAACCTGTTGTCTCCATATCTGGAAAGGAGGCCTGGATATTTTCGTTTAAGGTCCATAAAATATTTTTAAACTTTTACCATTAGCACAAGGTGATGGAAGAAAACTCATATCACAGAAGAGATTAAAAAAAAAAAAATCAATTTTGCTGGATGCATGAAAAAGATCACCATATTCTATCTCCACCTTTAAAAATAATTGTAATACTGACACTTCAGTTTTGGTGCCGTGCACCTGACACCACTCTGCAAGGAAGCTTTACAGTTTTGCAACAGCTGGACTAAAGACCAAAGGAGATAAACCAGACAAGGAACAGGGAGAAAACCAGGAAAGCCAGAAACACAGAGAATGAAGACCTAGGAGAGAGCAGTGTTAGCAGGAGTGGGCAACCTTTTCTCCTGAAGCCAGAGGAGGAGAAAAGTCTCACTGTTGTTCCAACAAGATGGCACAGCAGTATGTACAATGCGATGGAAAGCACATCCTTCTCTCTTCATAGAGATGGGCTGAAGGTTGTAACAGAAAGGGGGATCACATGGATCATCCTTGCAGCTCCATGCTCTTGGGAGAAGTCATCCAACTAACAAACACAACGCATCTCTAGCATCAGGGTCACAAAGTCAGAGACAAAGAGTCATTCTCTTGACTCCAATATGACAGTTAACTACCAGCAAAGTTCACAGCACTTTAGCACAGGTCAGTATGATGAGTATCATCACACCACCAACCCAATTTCAGGCTGCTATAAGTCTACCCTGCTTTCATAGGTGGATTTTTGGTGGTCCTTCTAAGCAGTTACCTTCGTCTGCCTGGTGCTGTCCACACGTCAGCGCCGCAAGGACAGCCTAAGTAGCTGGGCATGTTTCCAGACTATCTTCAACACAAGTTTTCCTGTGACACAGGGATGGCGTGGCACCCAGTCCTCACCAATGTGTCTACAGCCCATAAAGCGCAGCTGTGGGCCCCACCGCTGAGGCAGCACAATGTGCTCTGGAGCTCAAGCTTAAAGCCCATGGCCATGATCTCTTAGTACCCCCGTGTATCACAGGTGGATAACAAGAGGAAGTGGGACTTTTTACAAAGACGTGTAGTGACAGCACAAGGGGGAAAGGCTTTTAGCTGACAGAGGGGAGATTAGTTATTAGGAAGGAGACAGCCAAAGGAGAAGGTGAACTCCCCAGGGGATCCCAGGCACGGCGATGCCCGGCGGCAGAGGCGCTCGCCGGGGTGCAGTCGGGATGGCGGAGGAAGGCTCTGCCCTGGAGCCCTAGCTCCGGACCCGCCGCTGCCGGGAAGCGCTCGGCGGCGGCCGGCGGCAACAAGTGCAGCTCTGCGGCCCGGCGGGGAGCTTCCCAGCGCCTCGCCGCCCCGGCCCGGCCGGAGGGAAGGTACAAGCCCCGCACCCGTCCCCTGCCACTCGCTCACTCACCCGCCAGTCTCGGCTCCCGAGTCCACGCAGTCGTCCTCGCCGCCGGGCTGCTTCTCCATGGCGGCGGCCTCACGCCGGCCCCTCCCGAGGGGAGCGGCGGCTGCCGCGACCTACCCCTGCCGCCGCCTCCTCTGCGCCGTGTGAAAGCGGCAGCGGCCACCGCCGTTCGGTCCGGTCCTGCCCGCCCCGGTCCGGCCAGAGGGTCAGAGCCGCTCCGCCGGCTCGGCCGCTACATCCCCTGCGGCGGCTGGCACCGAGCCCCCATTCCCGCTCCCGTCGCCCTCCTGCCGCGGGGGAGCCCGATCGGAGCCGGGGTTGGGGGGATACAGCCTGCCTCCACTGGTCCTGCAGAGAAAACCGTGCACCCGAGGCTGCCGGCAGGCCACGGTGTTTAGGTGCTCGTATATTAGAAACCACTACAGCACCCTCATTCTATCACTTCTGTTTTTCCAGTTGGAAGAAGGACTAAAAGGTGCAGCGCCCCATATCCTGCGAAAGTTAGGAGAGCCTGTTGGATAGATGTACTCACTATCCCTCTGGCTTTGGAGTATCCGCTGTTACTGCCCTTTATTTGAGGTCTTTTGCTCTGCTGAGCTTTCTGCAGTCTCCCCAGCACTTCCTGGCACTTGCTCATTACATCGGATACAATCATTTTGAAATTACACACAGAAGTGGGCAGGGGATGGATTTCCAAGCCCATGAGAGTGTCTGTAATGATGACAAAAGATGATGTGATGCAAAAGAAGCATTTTGAATGCCGCCTGTGAAGAAATGCTGATGTAGGAAAGCCTGCCGGTAGTGGGGCAGTCGCATTCAATAATGTGAGAGTGCAGGGAAAAGTTGTAGGTTACCTCCTGGGTTCTGTGAATGTCACATGTGTCTCCTGGTTTTGTACTTGGAGGTGAACGCCTCTATGAACCAACCTCTCTGTTTCTCCATCTCTTACATAAATACAGCTATTCACCCATGTAGGTGTGAACCAAGACCTCACACAGCCAAAACCAAAAATCAGTCTTTCCTGAACCCACTTGGTAATTCAGGCTGTAGCAGATGACAAGAGGAGGAGCAGAACTGATTTCTTAGCTTGTGTGTCCAAGCAGGGAGACAGTCTCTCCATTGCTTCTGAATCAGGTTCAAGCACAGAATTTGCTGTTGGGAGGTGGTGGTCTTACAATCTGGATATTGTGGACAGTTACAGTAATAAACCTACCTCAGAACTGGGGAACCTCTCCCATTAATGTTTTCTGGCAAATGTCAGCTTTGATGAATTGGAATTTTCTCTTTAAAAATCTCTACCAAATCTCTGTCAGTTGCAGGAGATGGCCACTCGCAGAAAGTGATCAGAAGCAAAGAAAGAAGAAGTTATGGTTTAAAAAAATACGTATTTTCTTCTACCTTTTATTATTTGTGTTACAAGAAAAAAGAAAAATAATGAAAACCTCAAATTTGAGACATAAAATAGACTGTAAAATAAAAACACACTGCACTAGACAATCTTACATTGCATAAAATGTGTTAAACTGGTTTTGTTTGCCATCAGTATTTTTTAGCTGTGTACACATTGCATGGCATTCATATCCTCCATTTCAAGATGTTTTCAAGCTTGCCAGTGCTCAATCAAGCTGTATATAGCAGCATAAACTGATAGTAACATCTAGCATTGCTTACCAGGATGGAAGTAGTTTGTGCCACCGTTGTCTTTACAAGTATATGGCCCTGGTTCTCTAAAATAGGTCTAGGGTAGGACTATTGTAAAATCAAAGGAAAGAACACTACTGTGGGAAGAGCTGTAAAGGTGTTGTTGGTAGGATTAAGTAGGCACTAAACCCAGAAATACTTACTATATTCATCAGTTTTAACTGGTGAATTCCTGGTGCTCTACCATGGAGAGATACTGGGCTTATGCACAGCCCCATGGCCTCTTGGCATTACAGCAGGTCAGCCCACTGTTTGTCTCCAGTGACCTTTTGAAGAAATTTCCAGCCTCCACTATTCATCAAGAATTAGAAGAGAATCATTGTATAGGAAAGTTGGCATCTATTCCATTTAAAATATCTGGCTAGGTTTAAATGCATGTCATTTTGAAAGCAGAGAAATGATTTTTCAGTTTATGTGGATGACTTCACATAAACATTCCCATAAATATAAATTCCATACCTAAATATATTTAGGTATGGAATTAAGTCCCTGTAATTATGATCCTTCTTCTGCCTTTCCTTCCCCCTGCAAGTTAGTAAAAGCTAGTTTGGATAAAATTGAGAGGGCTGGGTTTGTTCAGCCTGGAGAAGAGAATGCTCAAGGGAGACCTTAGAGCAGCTTTCAGTACATAAAAGGGCTGCAGGAAATCTGAAAAGGGACTTTTTACAAGGGCATATAGGCATAAGCCAAAGGGGAATGGCTTTAACCAAAAGAAAGATTTAGATTAGATATTAGAAAGAAATTCTTTATTGTGAGGGTGGTGAAGCACTGGTACAGGTTGCTCAGAGAAGTTGTGGCTGCCTCATCCCTGGCAGTGTTCAAGGCCAGGCTGGACGGGGCTTTGAGCAACCTGGTCTAGTGAAAGGTGTCCCTGCCCATGGCAGGGGGTTGGACGTGAAGGAACTTGAATGTCCCTTCCAGGCCAAACCAGCCTGCGATTCTACAATTTTATGAAAATGCCATAACAAGAGCTCATGCAGAACTGCCCTGGACAGGCAGCTACATAGTAGTTCAGAATGTACAGAAGCAAACTCTTCTACCCTTCATGACTGGGAAACTGCTATTCAAACCAATTTACTCACAAAATTAAATGCATGGGGTTTCTTCTAGGACTTGGACCAAAACGGTGTGCCTAACTGTGAAAGTAACCATGGCATAAGCTGGTTCTCAGCTTGCTAGTACTTGAATCATCATATTCACGTAAGTGGCATTAACTTGCTTTTAGAAGGAATGTGTCATTAAGAGATGCATCCAAGTCTGTGTGATGCAGCAGTCTGTGTGACCAGGAAAGGACAGACCTTGCTGTCTCACTGATTCTTAGTTTACACACATGCATTCATTTAGGCAGTGCAAATGTACCTAAAAGCAGGTCACTTCCATTTGCTTTTAAATCTGTTTTCAAAGTGAAATAAATTGACCCTAGCCACTGTTGAACTGATTTAAGATGTAACCAAACCTCCTTAAATATTTAGAAATAGGTTTAGTTAAATTGATACATTTCTGTGTGTAAAATTTTAGGTGGTCAGCTAATAGATCTTTTCCATCTCTGACTTTTATTATTCTAGTCAGTTATGTTTAAGCACTGGCATATGCGAGGGTCTGGAATAGATTTTATGCTGCATTTAAGATTAATTTATTCCATCTGTCCCAGGGAGGGAAAAAAGAAACGTTTGAAGGAAATACATAATTAAGATAGTAACTAAAGCTACCACAAACTCTAGGCTCTATTATTTATATATTTGCCTCATTTAACTCTGTTTTATTCTGGCCTTTCATGTAATTACAGTGAAAAGTAATTTTCTCTTCAATAAATTCCAAGAATTTCAGAGGTTTTATTGAATGAGGTGTTAACTCCTGGCCTTTACTTAAATTATCTCTGTTATCTGTGCTTCAGATTATATACTATGTAGGCTTTGGTGAAAAAAGAAGTTAGGTTTTAATGACTTCATTATACTTATAAGGCTGTGATTTCAGTTTAAAGATAACAACAAAAATATTCCTAGGTTAATTTTCCTCAAATTTCAATACTTTCATTAAATAGCATTTAATAGTAGAGATTGCAAAAACTCAGACATAAAAACATCAGGAGATATCCTCAAAGACACCAAAGAAATAAAGTACTCTGTTGTCAAGAACAAACACCAAGCACATGAAATTAATACTAGTTCTGCCGAAAGTTCTCTTGCTTCTAGTTGTGTAGAGCTGGATCTGAAACACAGCTTTACATTCTTAACAGAGAATGTAAAGCAAATTTTTATGCCTGTTAAATCTGTTATCATGATAAATCATACACAGTGGCCAATTAGGAGGTGTCTACCTTCCAAAGGAAACTTTCACTGTGTCCAGACTGTACAACATTAGCCATTCATCAAAGTTAAGCATCACCTAACTGCAGCCTCTAGCTGCTATAACTTCTGTCTTTGCAGAAGCAAATGCACACAGCACAGCCTCGTCCTCATCTCTCATGTAATGGTCTTAGTGACTGAGAACATGGTGTAGGGCAGTGATAGCTGCAGTCCTGAGCTGAAGAAAGGCAGAGTGGAAAGCTGAAAGATTAACCACATGAGAATATACACGTGCTAAAACAGATGAGGAAGCGAAAGCATCAATTTCCCTGATGAGCCCACACCTGGATTCAAATTGCAGTCTCTTCTCCCTGAGTCCTGCCTGCTTCAATATCATCTTTCCAGCACCAGTCATGAGGATGTAGTGTAAGGAGAAGAGCGTAAGTCTGTCTTTCCAGACCAAAGAGAAGTGAGCTAAAAGAAGTGACTCATTGCCCCATGTGAATGTCCTACAAATTCTGTTATCACTTATGGGATATTTTGAGCTTCTCTGCTTTATTTCTTTCTATACAGTGGCAAAGCTTCTCTCTAGGGTAAGGAGAGAGGAGAAAAATGTGTCCCTTCTCACGTAACTGAAATTCTGGTGCTAGTGACACTCTGTAGGGGAAAAAAATATCGCTTGTTTTGTTCTTTTCTTGCAGCATTTTGGATCTCTCCCTTTTTGTGTGGGATTCCAAAAGAAAAGGGGACAGATGCCACTGCAGTTCCTTCTGGGGTTATAGGATAAATTAAAGACTCCTTCTGGTTTTTGGGAGACAGACCAAGAACCTCACTTAGTAGAGGATTCAGTACCATAGACAAAGAAATTACAAAGATGCTAAAGGATGAGATTTTTCGTTCCTATCTAAAACTTTTCAAAATTGACTATAGTCATGCTGTCTCCAGCCTCTGCTACCTGGCTCTGGAGCAGGATCCCACCCCTAATAAGGGGTTCTGGATTCCATTCCTGGTCCTTTCCATCTAGATATTGAATTAATGAACTTCTCAGTTTACAGGATCTGGGATTTGTAGAAAAGCTTTTCTCCTTTAGTAGTCCCCATGGAAATTAGCACTCTGCAGGTCAAGGCTTTGTTAACATTCACTCACTACTGGACCCCAGGCACTGGGTTGTGGCTTAAAAAAATTGAGGCAATTGCAATTTTGGAAGGAGAAGGAGAGTTACGACTTGGCTTATAGTTCAGTCTTCGTGCTAGGTCAGCCCTAACAGGCTGACTTTTAGACTGGCAAATGTTGCCAAAATATTTGTAGCAGTTTCTCACATAGACTTTTGTTTTGTTGGGATTTTTAAGGGTTATGATGGGGTCAGTTTCATTTGTGGTAGGTCTCCAGCCAGACACCCAACCTCCTAAAATTCTACAATTTTGAGGTAAAATACAACTATGCAATAAAAAGCTGTTTCTTCAAAGCACTGACGCAGGGGTTTTCAGTGGAGTTCAAGGTAGTTTGTTTCCCAAATCCCACTCTTTTAAGTTTCATTTGAAAACCATAGCACACACACTCCTACCAAAGTTCATGGTACAGTGCAGCAAATATGTATTTTATAAGTAAATTGCTCTTTTTTACTTGAATCCTAGTATATTAAATTTTTTATTGAAAACTTCTAGCACTCAGTAACAACTGCTATAAAAACTTGAGTATTTGGAGTCACTTTCTGTATCATCCTGAAGCCCAGAACTCAATGGCAGTGCAAGGATGAGCAGAGCTGCACCCCATCACTGTGCAAACATGTGGTTGGAGGCTTAACTAAGCTGGTCAATGGAAAGCTTTTACAGGGGAAGTAAAGTTGAGCTGACTCCATATGGTGGACTTTAAGAAATTAATGTTGTTCTCAAGCTGAAAATGATCCTGTTCAGCCAGGTCTTGTGAGTGGTTGTAATCAGTGTGTTTGTTGCTTGTAAGTGCCAGAATCAGCACTGAGACTTGGGACTTTAAAGCAGGGGCTCTGTGTCAAGCAATAATGAATCAGTCTCCAGGCTCTGTGGATTGATTGATACTGACATCCTAGGTACAGTATAAGAAATGAGCCTTTATGTCAGATCTTGACCCAGCCCCCACCAGTGTGAGGGAATCTGGAAGAGCTTTATACCAGTTTGGGCAGGCCTGAATGTGAAGCCGGGTGTACAAGGGCTACATGCAGCAGTTACATGAAGTGATGTGGAGGTCATGCAGGTGACTTGCCTCTTTTTCAGTCACACTAGTCACACTAGTGTTACACTGCACCTCTCCTTTGGGGCTCTGTGAAAGAGAGTGCACCAGCACAATTCAAACAAGGCCATCTGAGACTCCACTGTCACTGGAGAGGTGCTTTCAAGATCTCAGAGGACAAATACAGATTTGTTTGTATTTGCAGGTACTCTTAGCATGCTTGGCGTGGCTACTCTGATCTGTGCTGGCTGATGGATGGGGAATGTAGTTGTCTTCTGTCAACTTGTTGAGTTGGGAGGCAGTGCTTGAGCCAGTGAGTGTCTTAGATGATGCTAAAATGTTTTAGAGAATTACAGAATCATAGGATGGTTCTGCCCACCCTGCCACAGGCAGGAACACCTTTCACCAGACCAAATTGCTCAGAACTCTGCCCAGCCTGGCCTTGAACACTGCCAGGGATGGGGCAGCCACAGGTTTTCTGGGCACCCTGTGCCAGTGCCTCACCACCCTCACAGTAAAGAATTTACTCCTGACATCTAATCTAAATCTCCCCTCTTTCAGTTTAAAGCCATCCCCCTGCCCAGTCACTTGTAAAATGTCCCTCTCCAGATTTCTTGTAGGCCCCCTTTAGGTACTGGAAACTGCTCTACAGTCTCCTCTGAGCCTTCTCTTCACTAGGCTGAACAAGCCCAACTCTCTCAGCCTGGCTTCATAGCAGAGGTGCTCCAGCCCTCCCATCATTTTTGTGGCCCTTCTCTGGACTCACTCTGACAGCTCCGTATCCTTTTTGAGTTTGCTTGAGTTTGCTTAAGTTTGGTTGGTTTCTCCCTTGATGGAAGTATTTAGAGTATATTAGCACACATCTATTAAAGCACAGTGGAAACGTTTCAAGTTTCTTGTTTAAAGAAATGCTAGCAAGTGTCATATGGAGCCACATGTAGGAAAAGTTTACCAGAAGAGCAGCCACTGGACTTGGTGTCACCTCTATGAGGTCAGTGAGACAGTCCTGGCTTCTGGTGAGCATTGTGAACCCTTCACATAGACTCAGTGAATGATCATCCTATTCACAAAAGCACCCCTGTGCTGGTAACCTTGACAACTTCTATGAAGTGAAGTTTTTCATGAAATAGTGTGCTTTGCAAGGCACAGGAAACATTTGTTTTTTAGGACCAATCCTGTACCCACTGGTTTTTAAAGAGAAAGGATTGAACCCCTATGGCAGCAGCAGTAAAGATTGTAGGAACATTTACTCGTAGACACTCTGAAGGGGAAAATGGACTTCAGGGTGGTTTTTTTTTTGCTTTGGATCTGGTTGTGACAGTTTTACTCTGGAAAGCAGACACATTTAAAACAGTGTCAGATCTCCAAGGGAGATTTTATTTCTTAATTGTTCTACCACATTTTCAAAAATCCAGTTTTGAATTACATGTGATATAAATTTTTAACCACAAGATTGACAATCAGATGGTCCTATTAGGTTTAATTTATTTTTTTACTAAAACTCTTCATCCAGTAGTTGTGAAATTCAGCAACTGATTTACCAAGCAACCAGCAGGAGTGCTTGTTCTGTGCATAATCAAAGTCATGGTAAACACTGTGAAGTGGATCACAGAAATAAAACATAAATAATTTTTGCTAGAAGATGTTTGATTCTGTTTCCACTTCTGAGAGTAGATTTAATGGTGAAGAGGGAGACATTAAAGTCCCATTTCCTCTGGCAGGTGTAGGAGCTCCTGTGTCCAGTGGCTTTGTACAGACTTCCTTTCCTCTGCTGGGGGGGACTGAGGATATAACTACTCGTACTGATATAGTGATAGAAGAAATCTTAAAATATCCCTTCCTTAATGTCAGAAGGGATATTTTAAGATTTCTATATATGATATCTCTACCTATTCTGAAAATATTGGGAAGCAGTGATTGCCAATGAATTGTGAGTCAAAAGTGTTTTGCTTTCGAGGCATCATTACTGATGACCAGCATAGGGAGAGGCAGGTGTGAGAGAGAAATCCTACTTGATATTAAAGTGTGGTTCTATTTGTAAAAACTAGCAAGGAATGAAAGATGAGTCATATATAGGAATCATAGAAAGAAAATCACTGGGACTTAAAAGAAGGAGAAATGCTCTGCCCCAATATATGGGCCAGGCAGTTCTTTAATGTCCTTTCACAGCAGACAAATTGCTGAAAGAATGTAAAGCACCCCAGTTTTCTGGTTGATCCATTTTACAGGGTGGTCTTTTCTGAGAGCCTGCAGATCAAATTAAAGGTCTCAACTAAACCAGTTAGCTGCATCACCCAGTGACCTTCAGAACCAGGGTGTCTCATTGTTTTGCTAGCAGTGGATCTCCTCAGCAGTTAACACTCAGCTAGAGTGAGGCTGCCTGTCTCCCCTGTCCCTCACCATGCATGCCCTCCTCCTTGTCTCCGCACTACCTGGAGAATTTGAAGGACCTGATTTGACTGAAAACTTGCCCAGTGAAAGAAAGGAGTGGTTTGTCTTCAGCCAAATAAGTTTTCTGAAGAGATTCACCTTCTGCTTGCACAAATGCCATCAGCAAGACAACAGAGAGAGACAGAATAGCATGGCTGGCAGTGCAGGGCTCCTCCAGGGCAGAGGATAGGGCCACAGCAGCCCAGATTTAATCTGACTTCAGCTGCTATTCTCCAACTGCACTAAAAGAGTTGAAGAACAGTAACTGGACTATAAAAAGATACGAAGGGCAGAAAAAATCTGCCAAAAAATTGGCCCAAAAATCCATTAGCCAGAAAGGATTATTAGGAAAAAAATTTGGATGCTATTTTTATGGTCTGCAAGTTTTAACAGAAAATTGAATAATTTATTTTGGCTTCTATAAATCAACTTTTAAAAAATAGCTTTGATGTTTAAGAAACTCAGGCATCTTGCTCTGGCATTTTGTAAGAAGTTCATAAACTAGCTTCAGACCATTACTATTTGTTGCTGACAACTCATTCTGTAGCTTGGGAGCCATCTGCTTATCTCCAGAGTTTATTGCCACTCATCTACCTTAGTGTTTTGGATGGCTGCTCATCACTGGAGCATGGGAATGCCTTTCCTCCAAATAGCAGTGCCTCCTGTATTCCCTGGCTGCTCTGCAGTCTTCTTTTATTAGAGACTAAAAGAATGGCTGTACTAGGTCATATCCATGATTCTCGTCCACTATCTGTCCCAGTCAGTAGCCAAAAGTGGATGTTTAAGAAAAGCATAAGGACAGGACAAACTTCTCATGATACTCCCTTGATTTATCTCAAGATGCAACTCTGATTTTTAAGAAGGAAAGGGATCATGAAGTGTATGAAGTGGATCAGAGCATAGGTACGCTTCGCCCAGCTCTGACTGTGATAACAGTGTGACTATGAGAATGCATGGCTGATTTTATGAATGCTACACATTCTAGTAGCATTCTAAGTAGCATCACATACCTAGTGATGGGGAAAAACCTTAACAACAGGAAAGCTGTCTTGGCAGCAGTTACACTCTAATTTCATTACCCCTGGAAAGCTACACTGTGTAGGTGACAGAGCACCTAATGGTGGTTGTCTTCAGCTCTGATGTGCCTCAGGCAGAGTTTTGTGATGCAGCAAAACTTCTTGGTGAATCTGCCAAGACCTCCACTCGGGTGGCTTTCAGTGTTGCTGCCTGGAGCTGGCCTCTGATGATTTAAAGGTATTGTACTATACACAGATGTGTGGTTATATCATCTCTGAGTATGCTGGTTTGATTTGATGGGGGAAAATAATTGTCTGGAAGAATAAAGGTAACAATATCAATCACCATGGAAGACACATTAAGAGACAACATCCCACTATCAAAGTTGCTAATTGCATCTCTTAGCTCCAAGCTGTGTGATGCAAAAATGAAAGCCCAGATGCCCTCAAGTGCAAGGAAACATATCTGGATTTAAACATTCTGCCTTTCAGGGAGAATAAGGTCCTGTTCCTGACAATAAGAGTGAAGTGTATCTTCTCTATATCATGGTATAGGATTTGGCCTGGCCTTGCATAGCCCTGCCTAATTCCACTGGCCCTCTGGAGTAAAAGTATCAGTATGGCAGCAGGAAGAGGTCTAAACTCTCATTTCTCTCCTCCCCATCAATTTTATTCCTCCCCACAAAATTCCACGTGGCTGATCTCCTGGGTGTACAGGGGCTGTGTGTCTTGGGGTGGGAGTGATGCCCTGCAGTAGGAAGTTCCCTGCCTCAGAGGAATGCAAGAGCAATCAAGATGTATTCAAACTTTTAAAATCCACCAACCCCCAGAAAGAAATGCAAAGGCCTAACTGTTATTGTACCTGGTGTTATACTTACTATAATGGATCTTTTCAGAATACAATCACTGCCATAGTAGAATGGCTAAAATCTTTATAAGGTGAACCTAGAAATAATTATCCAAGAGAAACATTTACGCTAGTAGTTGAAATCAGTTTTGAAATGCAGATGGAAATGAAATAAATAGAAAAAAAAAAATCTTTCTAAACTTACTCTTTTTCTTTGACGATTGCTAGATTTTTTCCCACTCAGGCCCATGCCTGTCAAATAGATCCTTTCGGAGAGCCCAGATGGGCAATGCAAGGATGAGTAGAGAAAAAGGTTTCCAAAAACTATTCTCAAGGCACCTAACATGTAGCAGCTAAAAGAAAGACAGTAGCATGTGCAAGACACTCTTAATCCAAATCCCAGTAATGGAGTTACACGATAGGCTGCAGCCTCTTGCCTCTTAATTTATAAAGGATCAAATGGTATTAGAGCCAGTCAGCTATGCATCATAAAGTGCTTATCACAGCATGGCAGCATGTAAAAAATGTCAAGGTTCCTCTGGACGGCATTCCTTCCCTCCAGCGTATCAACCGAACCACACAGCTTGGTGTCATTGGCAAACTTGTTGAGGGCACGCTCAATCCCACTGTCCATGTCACCAACAAAGATGTTGAGCAAGACCGGTCCCAACACCAAGCCCTGAGGGACACCACACGTTACTGGTCTCCAGCTGGACATTGAGCCATTGAGCACAACTCTTTGCTTGCAGCCATCCAGCCAGTTCTTTATCCACCGAGTGGTCCACCTATCAAATTGATGTCTCTCCAACTTAGA
>JAOEHY010028947.1:0-13884 GCA_025447955.1 Psilopsiagon aurifrons
AGCCCCGCTCTCTCAGCCTGGCTCCAGAGCAGAGCTGCTCCAGCCCTCGCAGCAGCTCCATGGCCTCCTCTGCCCTCCCTCCAACAGCTCCACGTTGGACCAGGTCTGAATGAGACATAAAAGGCTACTTTATTAAGCTTCAGAAACTAGAGGATTCCTGGTGAGGCTGACAAGCTTAATGCATTGTTATCCTTCTGACAAATCAAACCACCCTGTACTCAGGTTGTATTTGACAACAAAGGGAATCCTAATGTCAAGTGCAATCATGCTGACCCATCTTCTCAAAGATTAGACCAAGGCAGTGAATTGCAGTTTGCGGACAGCAGTGTCAGCTGCTGACCCGCTGCAGTTGCTGCTCTGCATTGGGAACACCTCTTCCTGAGAAGTTTAAAGATCCAACCTGAAACATGCCTCCAAGACTGTATGTGACATTAAAGAGAAGAAAGGCAAAGAGTTAGTTAATGGGAAGCAGACATGGAGTGATGTGGTCATGTTTGTCAGTTGCTGTTATGACCCTATCTCTCATGGTTTTCCCACATAAAATCATTTCAAATTGAAATGAAACCTTCCAAGGCCTCCAGTTTTCCCAGCTGACAGCCTGCAGCCAGCGCTGGTTGGCTCAAAGTGTCATTCCATCAGCAGCTGTCACTTTCTGTAGGTAGAAGGATTTAAAGGATAAGGGAAGAATTATCTCTTGACATAAGCCTCAGGTGTGTGAAGGAAACAAGCAGTTTATAGATCCATCAGGGCACGGAGGACCAGTGGTACCCCAACCTGAGCCTTGGAGATCACGAGCCCTGCGCGCCTGCCTTGTGCTCTGTCCCAGCCGTGAAGGCACCACCTTAGATGGAAGAAAGGAATAATGTAAAAAGACAGAATATTCTCAGAAAAAATGAAGCCAAGCCTGCCAATGGGTGCAAATTGCCTCCGACACCTGCTGACCTAAGAAATGCTTGGTTTGACCACATTATTTTAACTACTGGTTACACTGAATCCCAGGTAATTGCTTGTCAGTCTCATTATTTGTCAAGGAAAAGCGTATAGAGAATGGAGGAGCTCGTCACATAAGCCTGGAGTATGTCTGGTGGTAAAGATGAGTGTTGGCCACTCAGGGCTCACACTCTCTGGGAATGGTTGCCCCAATCTTCTTGCCACCAGAACCCCATGATCTGCTAATGGGGTACTCATTCTCCCCAAAGGACTGTGGGAGGCAGAGAAGCACAGCGCATCCCCCTGTGCCCTCCCAGCTGCTGCAGGGACCCCCATCACTGGCCAGGGGTATACAGAGCAAAGAACACCCCAAATCTCACATCCATGTGAACAGCATCTTGCCAAACTTGGAGAACTGCTCAACAGAACAAACTCATTTTGTCCTCAAAACCAGAGATGATTCAGCCTAAATTAAACCCCATACATTTAAGCTATGACAATTTAAACTATAGAACACTGAAAGGGTCATGATACCGTGCTATAAATAGGGCACTGCAGACATTTCATAAGGTCAGAGCTCTTTCTCCTTATGCAAGGCAGCAGTGTCCTGGGCAGGAGTCTCTGAGGGGGAAAATGCAGACAGAGCACTGAAAGCCAGTAAATAATAATGCTAATAACAAAGCCAAGAGGCACTACACAAGGCATTTAAAAAACTGCTTTTCTTGGCAGCTGCCCAGTAAAAACAAAAGACAAGGTAAGGATCAGCAGCAGCAAGCAGGCAGAGCTGGGGCTGAGGAGCAGACACCGTGGCCCTGGTCAGAGCATCCTGACTGAAGCCAGAGCATCTCCCCAGAGTGACACCTTCTGCCCGGGACCAGTCACTGTGTGCTGCTGTGCTATCTGCGGAGGTGACAGTGTGTGCAGGGGTGGGGGGAACTGAAGAACCAGGAGGCCGAGGCAGGCTGTGGTGTGGTGGCATCTCCAGCCCCTTTGCATTCAGCTGCCTGAGTCAATATTTGACAAAAGGGGGAAATTCCTGCCGGAGGAGGAGGGGGCCTGGCATGGTGGGAGCAGGGGCAGCCTTCCCTGGCACCATGGACATGGTCCTCTGTACAAACACATACACTTCAGTGTAAAACACTGCTGTGTTGGGACAGGAACTGGGGCTCTTTTTCTCTTTGCAGGTGCAAGGCCCTGTGGTGAGGGATGGGCAGATTGGAGTGCCTCTTTAAGGGAAGACATGATGGTGAAGGTCACACCTGCAGGCAGAGCGGATGCTGGAGACAACAGGAGCTGTAGCAAGACCAGTACAAAAATTGTTATGTGAATGATTTTCAGGACACTTTTTTGCTTTATGTGCTTGACAATTATTATTATTTCCAAAAAAGCCGGGCGTGGGTAGCAGCAAATCACTTTGGAAGGGAGGTCCGGTCCTGCAACACCTCCAGCCCTGCTCACTGCGGGAGGCACAGACCAGCCCAGATGCAGCAGCCATGTGAGAAAGCTCAGACCCCACTCCTGCAGGCCAAGGATCTGCTCTTTTCCACCCCCTAAGCCCAGATGTGGTCATGTCACTCGCCCTCCTTACACAGCACAAGGTATGCTCCCAGGTTGCAGAGCACTAACACACAGAGCTGCTGGGTGTGATTTGTATTCTGTAAACACAGAGGGCACATGTCCCCGAATCAATGAAGTTCTGAGCACTCGAAGTTCAAGCCATTAATTAACTTAGGAAGGCACATAATGGCACCAGTGCCTTACAGAAAGAGGGGATCAATTCCCAGTGTCAGCCTGACTCTGAGAAGCTGGGACCGGCCCTGGTGCAGCTCCTCATGGGCCATGGGGAGCCGCAGCCTCTGTGGTGTTCTCACCCTCTATCACCCTCCATGACACATCTCCAATCTCTGCCCCGCGATGTGCCCCAGCACCTGCAGCAATCCGTTGTACAGATGTGATACTGGTTGGACTGGACACACCTGGGTGTGCGTCAAAATATGGAAAACAGGGTTTAAAGTTGCTAGTTCTGGTCTTTGGAAGACTACTGCCTTGCCTTGATTATAGCACAGCAACATACAGCAATGCAGAGGAATGTTTTCACTGGCAGGTAGCGTTCCTAAAATGCATTTATCAGGAACACAGCTTGCATTTTAAAAGATGACTTTCCCCCTGCGGGGAAAGTGGGGCTGAAAGAAGAAAAAAGGCAAAATTATCAACATTTCCAGTAGAAGAAAAAAGCCCTGGAGAAGCCATTTACTGTCGTTTCAAACAAGAACTGGTTTAAAAGCATTGCGCATTAACAAACACTGTCTGCTGCTTCATTTAGAAGAGCCAGTCCCTTAGTAAACAAACTCTTGAAAGAGATCTTGCAACCCATCTTTGCAATAAACCTCATACACCAGCAAACCCCGCAGGCCAATACTCTTGCTCACACCAATAACCTCTATTTAAGGTAATAGTTTTAAGTAATTTTTTATTATTTGAGCAGCTGCGAGGTTCTGAAGGTGAGCTCAAAGCGTCACTGCGGATCCAGGCTGCTGGAATGATTCCCCTGGCTGTACCTGACTTGTGCCCTGGGCTGTCATTGTGTGCTGCCAGACTGGCTCTCCTGGGGGCACACAGGACCTCGCTCAGAGTCCGAGGCTTGGTGAGAGCCCCCTTACCAGAGCAGAGTGAAGGATGCTGCTGAGAGGGATTGGCCCCAGCGCTGCCCGGTGTTTGCCTGTGCAAGGGATGGGGTTTACAGCAGTTCAGCAGAGCCCCAGAGCAGCACTCGGCTGATCTCAGGCACTGCCAATGCATCGCTTCAGCTCTGGGAATGCCCCTTCCTGCTATGAAAGTTCTGGGAAACACTTGTTTGAATCAGGCAGGTGGCTGCAGTGCAAGGAGCTTGGCACTGGGAGACTAAATTCCATTCCCAGCACTCCGGGGAGCAGGAAAGGTGCGAGCAACAGTGAGGAGGGGCTGGCTTACGGATCAATGCACACAGGCTGAGCAAAGGACTTCATCCATCCCGCACTGCCTCCCCATCCTTTTCAATTCCAGCAGTGAGTAGCGGAAGGTGTCCCTGCCCTTGGCAGGGGTTGGAACTGGATGAGCTTTAAGGTCCTTTCCAACACAAACCAGGCTGGGATTCTAGGACTCACAATAGAAAAAGTCTTTCCTACAATTCAAATCTAAAGAACATGGTTTCCATGCTTCACCTTGCATCCCCATTGGCATTTATCATCAGCATAAGGATTTTAGTAATATTGTAACTTACAGTAAATTATTTGAACATAACTTGTTTGGGATCACCCGTGTTTGACTCTAATTATAGCTGATTTTCAAGCAAAATTGTTTGGGATTTCAATGATAATCCCCATCATAACTTCAGGATCTGGATTTGCTCTTTCAAGGATTGAACTTTCCATCTTCAAATCTGAATTAAATGAAACCAAAATTCTAGCATTTTAAAGCCATTTTGCATTAATAAGGATATTTTTTCTGTAATGAAATTGAAATCTTCTCATAATGTTCATCTTCAGAAGCCTTAATTTCTTTAAGTGCGCTCACTAATGACTTCACTTGGCCAAGCTCTGCGGAAACCGAACATCAAAAACATTCCCTTTAAACTGTTGCCATGAAATGTGTCAACTCCACTGAAATACTCGATTTCAGTGTTTGAGAAACAAAATTTCATTGAACTTTATTTGATGTTTTCAAACGAACCCGATTTCAACGACAACAGAATTTTCCTCTGAAAAGATCATTTGACTTTCAAATGTAACTTACACACGGAAAATAATCAACTGAAAGCTTTGAAATACCCAAATCTTTGGAATTAGCTGAGGCATAAACAGCACCTCGCATCCTGCAGCGCTTCACAGGACTTGGGGGCTGCAAAGAGAAAGAGAAGTGGCATGTGCCTAAGGAAATGGACTTTTCTGACAGGACCAAAGCAATGAGAACACAGTGCTGATTAAAATCCTGACTGTGCCATTAGTGCAGGAGCTTAATCAATCCTCTTTGGAAGGGCTACACCCACTCCAGCAGGGTTTTCCTTCTTCCCTGCTCCAGTGGAAGGGATTTCTGAAGGAGTTGTCCTTGAGTAATAAGGGGATCTGTGAAAGGGAAGAAAATCCCACATAGAATGTTGTGCACACTTAAAGTCATCTTCTGAAGTGTTTGAATGTTTTTCTACCCCAAATCTCTTAATTAGCCCCGCTCTCTCTGGGAACAACTCAGCCATCCCTAAAATTGTTTGGTAGAAAAGTGAGAATGAGAAATGACATTACTTGTTGGGATTCTATCTAAAATAGTGCCTTCGCATGAGGAGCCCTGAGATAGTGTTTCCCCACATCAACAGCTCCTGGCACACAGCAGCTGTGTGTGAGCAACAAAATCTCCCAAACAAACAGCACGTATGTGTGTGTGTGTGTGTGTGAAACACTCGTGCTCGTGGCTCTTTAAGAGCTCAAAGGAAGAGGTTATTTGCAGAGGACATCTCATATACTACCCTTTCCACGTGGGATGCCTCAGCTTCATTCAGTTTTGCATTCCCAAATGTTCTCCCGCAGGTGGTGCGTGTGTTTTTCACATGCCATCTCAGTGCGTTGCCAAGTGTTTAAAGTTCAGATGACAGGGATAATGAGAGGCTTTGTAAGAAAGCCATCAGGCAGTCCTGAGGAGCTCAGCAGAATTGGCTGCTGCAGTACTTGAAGCTGCTGGATAAAAGGTAACAGAGAAACAAGGGCGGTGCGGTGCCAGGGAAGGGGAGGCTTCATTGCTGGTTCTGTGTGGGCAGAATGGGAGTATTACCTGAAGTACCCAACTCGCCTCAGCACTAACCCACAAGTCACAGTTCATTTGACGACAGAGGGGAAAGGATGTTATTTGAGTGCCTGCATGGCCCCCGCCTGCGGGTGAGCAGCTGCTGGGTGCACATCCAGAGCACAGCCAGCACCCATGCCAGCTCCATACAGACACCACTGTGGGTGTTTCGACACAGGCAGGCATGGGTTTGGTGCACAGACCTTCAGGTGAGGTGCTCCTCAGCCAGAGAAGAGGGGCTGACGGGGGTCCCCATGAGAGTGGCTGTCCCAGGGGTCTGGTCACTGCCACCCAGATGGGGACAGGGTGCCCCCCAGCATTGGGATGGGGGTGGATGGGAAGATCACCCCCAAGCCAAAAACCCCACTGTGTCTGGGAGGTGGTGCATGCTGCAAGAGTGTTCCCATGGGGAGGAAACCCTGGAATCGTTATCCAGTCCTCCCATAAGGTTAATCCACACAAGGGCTGTCTCGGGGCCGTCCCCTCCCTGCTGCTGGCAGAGGCTTGTTTTCTGGAGCCGCATCCTCTGTTTGCAATGCCACAGAACCTTGACAAAAAGTAAAGGAGAAACTTCTGCGCTATGTTTTGCTTTTGGACAGCTCTGCCCAGGCGCAGGGCACCAGTTTTAATTGATTATACTGCAATTTGCCTCAAGCTCTGCAGCGAATATGACACAGGGTCACACCTCAACCACCTCAGCAGGAGCCTGCTCCAGAGACCTTATCACTACAATTTGTCACCCGTTCTGTGTCTGTGTGTGTGTCTTTGGTATTTCACTCTTATCTCATCTCCCTGCAATAAACCAGTATTTCTTAACAAGAGCCAGTGTCAGCCTCAGACCTAATAAAAAGGAGAAGTCTATCACACAAGCGGGCTGCTGGCCCTCCCTTTTTCATGATTAAAGTTTTTTCTTGTTTCACAGATGAAGTGGACAGAAAGGAAGTGGTTTTGGCCATGCTTTAGTCCCAGAGAGTCTGCCTCGAACGAGAGGCGTGTGCCAGCACACGCAAGCAGCACATCAAAACACACCCAAGGAAAATAATTGTTTTCTCCCTATTTAAAAGTCAGCTTCGAATGAGTCCATCCCAGCAATGCCACTCGTTAACTTGGAACCAGTACACAGCCCAGCCTCAAAGGCTGCTTTGACCACTCCTGCAGCTGGGAAGAAGCATCTGGCTTCACTTCCCTACAGCATGGCAGTGTTTGTAGGGAATCAGGATAAGTGCACATTGCCTATTGCAGTGTGCTGTAACTCACAGGCATGACACAGGAGTCAATACCAAGCTCCCTGTTGATAACTAGACAACAGTCACTGTGACTTTGGCATTGTTCCATTCCTCCTTCCCTCTGTGTTAAGCAAACTACGGATTACAGATGACCCTACCTTGTTCTGATCACAACAGCAACATTGCCTCTTGCTTTGAAGCCAGCCCTGTTCTGCATTCCCATGGGGATTGAAGACCCTTTGCCACACAGCAGATAGCCAAGACATCCAGGATGTACCTGCTCCTCCACTGATAACTCATCCGGAAATAAACTGATGGGAAGGGGATTATAAAAATAAAGATAAAAAGAAAGGAAAAAGGGAGCGGTCAAAAATACTCACAAGTTCTTTAATGAAACATGTAGAGAGAAAAGAACACCTAACACTAAAAAAGCCAGCAATGTTAACAGTGTTCACATAGGGACCACTCAGTGCTGCTATTATAGAAACACAGCTGACATTTATTTCTGTTACGATGGTCAGGATTGAAGTTCAATATCAGGAGAAGCTGCTGCAAACTTAGATTCTCCCTTGATGCATTTATTGGCCTATTTTATCTAAAGCTCTCAAGTTTCCATCTTATTCCTTTATCTTGTCTTGGCAATAGCACTGAATATTGATAAGCACCTAAATGGAGGCAGTTTCCCAGGTAACTTCTCCTCATGCTGAAAACCTAAATTTGCACTTTTTTGGTGCCATATGGGTCCAATTACCCGTTAACTCACAGGGAAAGTGGTTGGATCCAATGTTGCATTAAGGTGTGCAATATGTGAGCGAAGATTTTTTTTTCCTCCCGGCATTTGCTTGGTAGCATTTAAATCTCCTGTCAATCATGAGACAAGCAAGTTATTTTCACTGTGCTATCGAGACCAAACTGTCATGACGAAAACTTCACAAAAGGCAAGAAAACTGCACCCTTTTGATGCTACAACACGATTATCCTGATCTTCTGTTTTGTTGTGCTTCCCATTGATTCTTTTTCTGCCTTTTTATTCCAGAACAAAGTTCTCGCTTTGACGCCTGTCTTTGATAAAGTTATGAAGCTGTGCCAAAGATCTGAAATCTGTCAGGAGGCTTCTCCCTTCACAAGAACAAGTCCCAAGTGATGGCCCCCATAGTCTTTAAAAAAAGCCACATGCTTCTCAATCAGCAAATATTATTCCATGAGACTCTGCGTTTGTCATGTGTTTCATCTCTTGCTGCTGTCTGAATCCTGCTGAAATATTAACTGGGCTCCTTGCAGATGACACGAGATCCAGCGCCTGCTCGCACGTTGCTATTAATATTCACTCTAAAGGGACTCGAGAAGAGCTGATGCCACCCGTGCTCCTGCGCCCACCCCGCTGAGCACTTCCCGAGCATTGGAAGGTTTTCCCAAACAGCCATCGTGGCTTCATCCAGTTTTAATTACCATTGCACAGGGAGGAAACCTCGCGGAGGTTTGGCTCTCATCAGTCAAGAGTTTCAAGCTGCTGTTCTACCACACATCTAAAAATCACTCAGACAGGGAACAGCACCATGCCCTGAGCCTTTCCTCTGAGGCTGTTTCCTGCGGATCCTCTGCTCATCAGTTGTTCCTCCAGTTCACAGAATCTGCTTTACCTCTCCCTAAGGGGAGAGGACCCGGTAACATGCAACCCCTCCAGCCAGGCTCTGCGTATTGAATCAAACAGTTGTGTCCACCTTGGCCAGAGGTCCACCTCTTTTAAGTAACACAGCCACCCAGCTTTATGTAATGATGATCTGCAAACGTTTTCTTCGGAAGTGTCTGAAACATTCTCAAAACAGCAAACACCCAAAACCATCTCTTCACAACTCCTCTGGTGTTGTAACAAATCTGAAACTGAAGGCTAAGTCTTACTTGTAGCTGAAAAAAACCCTAAATTAAATGAGAACAGGTTTAAAATGTATCCATTTATTTATTTATTAAAAATATATTTATGATCCATTTCCCTGTGAGGGTGCTGAGCACTGGCACAGGGTGCCCAGAGAAGCTGTGGCTGCCCCATCCCTGGCAGTGTTCAAGGCCAGGCTGGACAGGTTTAGGAGCAACCTGCTCTAGTGGAAGGTGTCCCTACCCCTGGCAGGGGTTGGAACTGGGTGAGCTTTAAGGTCCTTTTCAACCCAAACCTCTGTGTGATCCTATGATTCAATGATTTCTGTTTCACTTGAATATCAACAGGAGGGAGTGCAACATGATCAGAGGCAAACAGTAGAACTCAAAGCCACTGAGCATGGTGGATGCCAGCAGGCTGTGGGATCGCCAAGAGCAACCAAACCATTTAGAGTAAAGCAATTAGTTGTGTTTGATAAGAGGATACAAGCTGTGGTCTAGGGGACCTCGAAGCCACAGCTGCTGGTGCATGGGGAGTTTATGGCAGCACAGCTGGCTCTGCCCTGGTGCTCCCCTGCACGTCCCAAGCCAGAGGGGCTTGGTGGGAACCAGTGTGGGTATTCCTGTGCTAATGGCTTGCATCTACTTTTATCTTCAAAATGTCACTGAGGATCAAAAAAATCTTAGAAAATATTTGAAAAAGAGGAAAGACCTCCTGAAGAGCCGTGAGATCCCAACACTCCCATTTCCACCTGGCATCCAGTGCCTGAGTGATGTGGCAAATGAGGGAACAGGCTGCAAAACATCTCACAGACCACTAAATAATGAGCCCTCTCAGGCTGAAGCTGAGAGCCCTGCCCGTGCTTCCACTGGGAATCAAATTGATACTGAAGTCAGGTGTTTTTGAATGCAATTTTTGTTTCTGTGAACACAGGAGAAACCAAATTATAGGAGAACATTTATTTGCTTGCAGCTCCAGGCCTCTTTCAGCCAGCACTCAGCTTGGAAAGCACGGAGCCCTCTGAGTCTGTCATAACAGCCTCGCTCCCAAGGGTTGTTCATTTTCTGTGTTTTGCCATTTTTCTGTCTTATGCTCAGCAGGCTTTGTCTGTTCCCAGTTCCCTTCCAACACCCGGGGTTTATTTCACAGGCTTCCATTTCAGCTTGCCATGGGTGGTGCTGTGTTTTTCCAGCTCTAGCCTCCCAATTTCTGGAGGCTACTGAAGAAATGGGGAGATAAAACGCCTCCTGACTGTTGCTGAGGAAAGCCCAGCCCCCCCCCCAAGTTCTCACGCTGCAAGTGCTGCTTAGAGCAGCTCAAGCCACAACTTTATCACCCCAGTGCCTAAAGCCACAACACCGTTGCCATGGGCTGGTCTTCTGCCGCAGGGTGATCTGGTGTCTGTGCAGTCAACAGCAAGGTGCAAGTGAAATAATAGCTCTGGAGCACTCATCTGAAAGAGAAAGAAAACAAAACCTCACTTGGACTTTGATCTCAGCCCAAAAGTCAAACACAATACCGTTTGTCTATCAGAAGCTGTGTACGCTGCATGGGTATTTATGCTGCGTTTATCAATCATCGGTGCCGGCAAGTATTCTTCAGGTTCCAAATGCTTTGAACCATATGCATGTCCCTCTTAAAAAAAAAAAAGAACCTTGAAGGTGCTGGCTGAAGACTGCATTTATCATCCTCAGCGCAGCACTGCTCAAATGCACAGGTTCTCCAGCTCTCATCTGTCATACGTGGGATCCAGCGGAAGCAGCCAGCTCCGTGATGCATGATTTGCATAAAACCTGTCACACATCCAGCTAAACTTTCACATTTCAACGCAAGGCAATGAACCCCTTACTGTCCTGATCGTGGGGGTTCCCTAAGGCACTAAATCCCTTGGGAATGCCCTTTCACCAGGGGGTCCATCACAGATGACAAGCCCTGGGCACTCTCACAGCTGGGACCCCTATTCGCTGCCCCACATCTGCCCCAGGTCCATACACTGCTATCCCAGCACACCCCAGTGGAAAGCCTTGGGGAAGGATTCTCAGGCAGGGGCTGCACAAATCCCATCCCACCCCTGGCAGTGTTCAAGGCCAGGTTGATTGGGGCTTGGAGCAACCTGCTGTAGTGGAAGGTGACCCTGCCTGTGGCAGGGGGTGGATTTGGATGAGCTTCAAGTCCAAAACATTCCATGACTCTATGCTTCTATTGGATTTGAGTTGCTTTCTCATCTGCTGCCTCAGGGTTGGTATGCTCTGCATGGACAACCCTAGGTCCCCATGGTCAGGGATGCTCTTGGCCAGA
This sequence comes from Psilopsiagon aurifrons, assembly GCA_025447955.1. Taxonomy (NCBI): domain Eukaryota; kingdom Metazoa; phylum Chordata; class Aves; order Psittaciformes; family Psittacidae; genus Psilopsiagon; species Psilopsiagon aurifrons. Next base: position 11,137 of record JAOEHY010028947.1, read on the forward strand.
GGCAGGTGAAGAAGGAGCACCCAAGCAGCTGTGGTGCCCCTGGACCTTGATACTGTGCCTCCCAATGCAGATTTTATCTTCACTTCAGGCCCCCAGCTCCAGTGTAATCAAACCACTTCTGCTCCCACAAGTGAGGCACACAAATTGCCAATGCTGAACATTTTAAACTGAATCTCACTCTTCTCCATGAATTCTATTAACATTTCTGGGCTTCCTCCCTGGCAGGTGCTGAGTAGCTCGTGTGAAATCCCTGCGGAGGCAGCAGGGAACCAAAACAGGGAGTTGTAATAATTCGGTTGTAAACGTCGGCACTGTGCACGTGGGCGCTGGACCCTCTCTTACGCATTCTTCAGACACCCAAATGCAGCCCTGCAATCCCAGTATTTGCCTTAACAGGGAAATAACCCTGCAGTGCTGCCAAAGCCACCTGATTCATTATTAGCCTGTTGAACTTCCTCATGATTTCTCCATCTACTGACAACAGCTTATGAGATTATCATTGTCTCACCCAAAAGCTTTACGCTTTTTTTAACCTTTTTTTAAACTAAGGCTTTAAAATAGGCTTTTGTTCATCTCCAGGTCAAAAAAACAGGTTGCAACTTAATCAGTTTTCCCAATCTGCACAACCAAATCTGCTGACAAAAGCATCACGCCTGCTTTGGAGAGTGCAGCAGGGAATGGTTATTTACAGGCTGCAGAGGTGCACACAACACCCACTGAACACAGCATATGATAAAGCAGCAATGATTGAGCCATCCCATCTGCTCCCATTCAGGTATTGATAAGACCGTTATCACCCTTTGGGGACACTGATTCATTGTGGTGTGGAGTAGGTATGAGAAAGCCATACTCTCAGTGGAAGCTGTTAATGTGAATTCCCTCTGTGTTCTGCGTATTAAAGGAATTTCAGGCCATCAGGAACTAATCACATTTCATTTTCCCTTATTTTTTTCCTCTCCTGGTCAACACACGCCAGCACAGCTGAGGTGTGTGATAATCAAAGCCTTCTTCATGGTTGAATAAATTTAATACTCCTGCTTCATCACTGCAGTGTATTAAAAAGTCCCTTGACATATTTAGCTTGATTGTTTAAGGCATTACTCTAGAGCCGTGGTATTACAGATTTCACATACAATATGGGGGGCCTTTGCTTTCATTTATCTGTAACATGACATAAGAAATTGGATTGAAATAAGTTTCTCAGACAAAAAAAAAAGCCAATTGATAGAGTCATAATACAATCTCCACAACATAAGTAGAGAAATAAATGAACATTAATTTGGTATTTGTAATAGCAGTGAGGACAAATAACACAGGTATTTGGGGCTGTAAATAAATAATTCAACAACATAATATGATATGAAGGAGACATTTGTTTTCTAAATAAACAAGTTCAAAACAGTTCCACTGTGTCTGAGATATTAACTTGCTTTGCTATGGCATAATTTGTTTATTAAAAATGCAGTCGCTGCTATGACCAGTGTGAGCTCAGTTTGCACCAGGCACTTCTTCTTCGGTTTGAGTTCAGTTTTCATCAGTTTCTTCTCTGGTTTGTTAGGACATGGGATGTTCCTGTTGACTTGCCATAGAGGAGCCAGACCCAGCCAGGGGCTGAGAGGAAGCTGGTGCTGATCCGTGGTGAAGATTCATCCCGACTCCAGGAGCCAGACACCACTGGCCAGAGGGAGGGATGCTCCTGTTCTAGCTTCCAGTTAATAAACAGGTCTGTGGCATGTGGGCTGCTGACTGGATTCACTTGTACAGGGGCATTATCATGTCTTCACTATCGTTTTCTCTGATCTGTTTTCTCCAGTAACGTGATCTGAGAGCACAGCTCAGGACTGGCACCAGGACATCACTTCTGCTTAGTGTCCAACAGCCAATTTACCCACCTTTGTGTGAGACACTGTGAACAACTTTAGGCAAGAGATGTCAGATGTTTGGTCCCTGCTGGGCACTGTTACATCTAAATTAGGAGACCCCAAAGCAAACCATGCTCATTTTCTTGTTACAGGTTCTGCCTTCAGTGGGGTAAAGTGACTTCAGCAGCATTGGAGACTAAATCCAAGAGCCTAAAGCAAATGCCTGAGCTTGTGATGAATTAAAATGAAGCCTTCCTGTTAAAGGCCAGGTTGCAACTTATATGAAATTCAATTAAAGTTAAAATATCTATTTTCCAGCACTTGCTAATAGAGTTGATGTTAATGACCCTGCCCCAATAATGTCAAACTTGCTTTGGGATATACTCAAGGTACAGATTTCCCTGTCATTAATATATCATTTTGTATTCCACTGCACCACCTGCTACGCCTTGGTGTACCTGTGACTGGAAATAAGAGGGTATAGCACTGAAATGTCTCTTAATACTGGTTTTCCAAGAGCAGATGCCCTCTGAGACTGGAACAGAGTCTTGAGTCCAGTGTTCTGCTCTTCATCAATGCTCCCAGCAGCCAGAGGGTATCCCAGTTCCCTGTAACAGATTAGGAATCCTGATGACCAGCAGCACATGTTTTATCACATTAGACACTTCTAACACTGCTATTTTGAGGTCACTCAAGCAGTGGTGAGGTTCAATGTCATAAAATCCCAGCCTGGTTCGGGTTGGAAGAGACCTTAAGGCTCATCCAGTTCCCACCCCTGCCACGGGCACCGTCCATAGAGGAGGGTGCCCCAAACCCCTGTGTCCAACCTGGCCTTGAGCACTGCCAGGGATGGGGCAGCCACAGCTTCTCTGGGCACCCTGTGCCA
>JAOEHY010028952.1:7595-27233 GCA_025447955.1 Psilopsiagon aurifrons
GGAGGGGGGGAGGGGGATAATGTTTTCTTGCTGGTCCTTATCACTGCTACCTGTCCTCTGCCTTGCATTTTCCACTCCTTCAAGCACAGAATAAAAGCTTTCCAAGTGAATCTCACTCCTCCTCTGTGCTTACATGTTGCTAAGAGAAGGGATTTCTATTTGACACAATTGATTTGCAATCATCCTTTCTCCCTGCTGAAGCTAAGCAACTTAATATTGGTGTATTGCCCACCAGCATGGTGTCTAGGCCCAGAGCCAAGGCAATGAACAGCCTGCTAATTAATTTGCTCCAGACCCCCTCCCCAGAGCAAACACTGTGGAAAACAGGAGGTAGCAGTTTCTACGCAGTCCTCAGGAAGCATTCAGCAAGAGTGTTTAACTGCCAGGTTTATGTTTTTTACAGCAATGGCAATAAGGACTCCTGGCTGTATGAAAGAAAATGTATTAGCTGCAGTATGGAGAAAGAAAAGACTACTGAAAGGAATCTGAGCCTGACATATCAATTTCTTCCCCCAAAATAAGCAGTGTCTACCATGCTGCCTGAGGTCAGTGGGGAAATACAGGCCTAATTTCTAGGCAGGAGCAGGTATTCATGTTGAAAACATTGATACCATTCAACTATTATAGATGGATTATGCTTCCAGTAAAGCTGTTCATTTTGAGTTATGCCGCAGATAATACTGTGAGCTCATGGAGTCTGTGCACCTGGCATCCTTTTTTTTGCATATATGTATGTATGTGTGTTGTATATTTAGCTAGATAAATAAGTTAGAGAATATTTACATCAGTGTACAGAATAAACCCGTTTCCAAAATGCATACACCTGCCAGTGGATTTGGTCCGGTAACACTTTGCATTTCACCTTCAAAGCACCATAGAGACATTAATTATTTACCCAGGCAGCTTCCCACTCACCAAAAGGATTAAGAATAACAGGCAGGGTAAAGGATGGGGCTGAGGGAGTGCAGCATGTTCATAAAAAGGCAGCTAATCGTGTATCTCTCTCCTGCCATGAGCGCTGTAGATTTATGCCTTTATATACTCTGCAGCCCAAGCATAGGAATAACCTTTGTAACACAAAGCTTGTTGACACGGGGAAGTCCTCATTCAAAAGCAAATGATCCGTTCTTCATCTTCAAAAGCTTTGGCCTCTTCTTGGCTTATCAGGTTCCCATTCAAACTAAAGGGGAAAAATGAAGGGGATGTGAGAGTAAGGTAGTGACCATTGCCCGTCTATTTCAATACGTATATATTTTTCCAAGGCTTTGGAGAAGAGATCACAGCTTTGCAAGGCCAGATGAGCTGCATGCTTCTCCTGGGCACACAGCTGGGAACTGGCCTCAGACCAGCAGGAACATGTATGAGGAACAGGGCTTCATCTTCAGAACTAAAACTGAACCAAGACCTAAACTTCACTGAACTGAAATCAGTGTTGGGTACTCAGCTGTTTGCATTTCAGCAAGCAGCAGACTGGGGTTCTTACCATGCAGTGAGCTAGTTTAAAGACAGTGAAATAGTCTTCAGAGCATCTTGTGCCTTCCATAACAACATGGGAAGAAAACTCTTCAGTACTTGGGCATTAATAATGTGCAAAGATTTACGGCAACATTTTCAAGTCTGGCATCACAAAGTTAATCTACACTGATATTTACACCCCTGGAAAGCAGCAGTCTGGGTAAGAGCTGAAATCTGTTAAGCCATTTAGACTGCAGAAATTCTTGGGGTTAATGAACACCTCTGAAAATTCAGGCAAGAATCAAGAGGCAGATTTCAGTCTGAAGATTCAGAACAATTCAAGTGGAACTTGATGCCTCTTCTGTGGATGAAAGCTGACAGCGGCCTCTGAAAAAAGCATCTCTTCCACATCCCCAGGGACCCCACTAGTCAGACACTGAGTCATCATCTTCCTAAGCAAGAATTCGGTGTCCTTTTCCTAAAACAAATATAAATCTTTAAAACTAAATTTCACGTTCAATAATAAAGCAGTGGTGCTAAACCCAGCACTCCCTCACTGACTTCTGAGCTCCCCGAGGTGAGGGAAGGAATGTGGGATTTGGCTTTGTGCCTGACAGTGCACATGCATGACTCTGTGATGCCCACCTAATCTACAAGCAAATGTTAGGAAAAGTTAATCTTCTTGTAGCTTAGCACTTTGAGCGTGTTTGGAGCACTGCCCAAGGAAAATCCACGCACAAATTCCATGGAGCACGTTCGTAATGCTAATTAAACAGAACCATCTCCTGCTTGTTGGGATTGAGCTCCTGAAAAGCATGAGCACGTTCCAAAGTTTAAAAATAAAGCAGAACAAGCAAGACTTGGTCTCTGAATTCCAGCCCGGATTCTGCAAACACACACGTTCTGTGAATCGGGGTACAGAGGGATGTGAACTCACAAAACTGGGTGACGTTCATAACACACAGGGAAGTGTTTCAGTGGCAGAGGCTTTTTACCTATTTGAAACCCACAGCTGGAAATACAAGCTCACATTAACTTGCTCTGAATATTTTAGGCTGGAAAGAAGCAATATCAGAAGTGTTTTAAAGGGAGAGTTTACAAAGTGAGCCTTTGAGGAAGGGATCTTTACCAGACTTCTTTAATAGCTGTGTTCTCCTTGAGAGCTTCACTGAGGTACTTCACCCCTTTGGCTGTAATCCGATTCTGGATAAGCCTAAAAAGAAAGCACATCATGTCAAACTAACACACAAACTAGTTTACAGCACACGCACAACCTATACTCGGCTTGATGTCAAGGAACAGAGCTGCCTGTTTGCCACACAACGGGTGTGATTCCTGCCTGGGTGGATGGCGCACGGTGTTGGTCAAACACCCCACATGCACTTCCAGAAACAGAGCTCAGGGTATTAGTCTTTTCCTTTTAATCTTGCTTGTGGTTGCATTCCAGAAACACTGAACTTAATTACATAGCTGACAAATTTCTCTAAGAACCTTTTACTCTGATATAGGACTGTGATATTTGGACACCCTGAGACACACAGACCTCTTAGCTCTGGTTTCTTACTCAGAATGCTGTGAGACGTAAGTGATGTACAGACAATTCTGGGTGCAGAACCTGCGTACATACAGTGATTTAGCAGCTATGATCTGCAGGTTGCCAAATCCTCCTGTCTTATCAGACCAGCAAGATCTCTGACAAAACGAGGCACTGAATTTGACTCCGATATGAGTAGGTGCAAGTCAAAGTGAAGCCACCTTAGCAACTACAACATATGTCTTATCTGAGCTGAGGGACAAAAATGATACAAGGCTCTCAAATAGCACAGCTGATGGAAGCAGTAGGTAACTGTTAACGCTGCAGACTGCAGACCATCCCCTAGCTAAAAATTAACAAAGCCCTCCCATCTGCATGAGTATAAAAATACTCATCCCCCTAGCCTAAGTCAATAGTCACCTTTCAGACTGCCACGGTGCGGCTATTCCTCTCCATGTGACTGGCTGCATGAATCCCACAGGATTCAGGAAAATTGGAATGAACTGAACAATCTCTTAGGAAGGGAGAGAAGGAAGGAAGCAGGGAGGCATTCCCATTAAAGGACTTTCTGCATTTGGTAAATTAATCAAAATGCAGAGGGATCCAGTAGATGCTTTCAGTTACCTTTAATTGTGCCTCAAGTCCAACTATCTACGTGGGTCACTACCTTTTGGAGGTACCCACTGTTGTAACCAACAAATTAGGATATAAATTTGTCTCCTGGCAGAAACCCCAAGCCCTTGTAAAGGCACGTATCTAAGGTTACCAGGCCTGCCTTGGATGGGAAAAGTTGTAATACGAATTCAAACCAAACTGCTCAGTGAAACTTATCTGCAGCTCTGCACAAACAAATCAAGCCCTCCCCACCCCTTTTTGTTCTCAGGGTGATGGGCAGCAGAGCTTCTACTGGTTTCAGAAGAGGCTACAAGTACTTGGCACCTCTGACAACCATCAGGCTTCCTAAGGGGTGAGGATGAGAGTTAAGACAGGGAATGCTAGAGCGGAGTTAGCAAAGTCTGCGTATGGCTTGTAAAGTGCCTCAATTTCTTATGTCCTCTTCATCACTTGGAATGAATGGATGGCCGTTTGCTTCACAGCCCACGTGTGCCCAACTCCATCCATTCTTGCGAACCTCTGAATTAGAACAGCCAAAGCTGTGTTTTCTTAGAAGTTTAACCAATCTCTTTGGGATTGGTAGGAAGGATCCCTGAGGACTTCTTATAGACGAGTGTCTTGCATGAGTGAAAGTGCTAGCCCTTGAACAAACATCAAGCAAATGGGACATGTATTGAAGTGTCTGTCATGTAGGTTCTTGGTTGATGAGTAGGAGTTGAGCTTGCTGCTTTCATAGTACGATGACAAATAGTAAGAATCATAATAAGGTGATTCTGTTCTAGCTGTCTGCTTGGTTCTTGATTTGTCTGGGTTTTCTTTTTTGATTTGTTATGGGTTTTGTTTGGGTTTTTTGATGTAACTTTTGTGTTTGAGGCCAGTGCTGTTCCCCAAAGGAAAGATGAAATCAAGCAGTAGTTTGAAAGTTACCAGGACACAGAAACAGCTTCAACCTGTGCCTGTATGAAAGCAGGTTCAAAATGCTGGACAGCAGCTTTAACTTTCCATTATAACTGTCTACAACCAGTCAGCTGCATCCAGACCATGCACAGAAAGCTTACTGTGACCTACATAGATTTGGAAGGTGAAGCTTTAATGCAGTGACTGCCAAAGAGCCTGTGCTTCTGTGGAATGTAACTCACCATAAATGCACCAGTTTCTTGTTGACCTTCAGCATCTCTGCAAAACTCATTGCTGCCTCATCATCCAACTCATTTTTAGTCAACCTAAATGGGAGAGAAGATGTTCACTTAGGATGTTATCATAATTTTTCAGCCCCCTGTTTTACCAGCTTGTCTCTGACTTAGCTTCAGACAGCCAAAGGGGGGTGTGCTGTTCTTGCCCTGAGCAATTTCTAAAGTCTGGACACAAAGAGATACTGAAGAGAAGCCCTGGAGGTAAAAGAAACAGGAGTATCAGATCTTTATTTCTTAGAGCAATGCCCTAATGATGTTCTAGTGGCTAAAAGGTGGATGAGGTGTAGTGGAAAAATGCAGAGAGGTAGAGACAACACTGAAGAGGTGCAGAAACCAGGGATGAAGAACTTGACTTCATGTGATGGAAGTGAGAGGAGATGGGGAAAGCGAGATGGAGGGAACAGAGTACAGCATGACCCTCGGACATTAGAATGTGTCCTAAAGGCCAGGCACTGCTGATCATGTCCCCATTCTTCCAAAGCAATACATCTTACAGCTTGCTGGTAGTGAAAGCATAGCAGATGAGGGGAGGGAGAGGAGGAGGTGGGGAGAGTAGGAGGAGGCAATGGGACTGAAAGAAATAAAATCAGGCTGCATCTTTCTATGGAGAAAGAAGAGGAGGAGAAGCAGACCACACTGTCAGTTACCAGAAGATTTTCACGGAGTCGTTGTGTTGCATAGCTTCAGCAATGCTTTTGCCTCCCTCTGTTGTGATGCCATTGAATGCAAGACTGGGAAATAAAGATACAAATGTGTCAGAAATGGCATCACTTGGCTCTTCCACTACCAAATACTAGTGCATATCCTGGATGATCTATTTCCCAGTGGTACAGTTCAGCATTTGGGTGTTTCAAAGGCCCACGTACTTTGGGAACCAGTAAGTCCTTATGACTGTCACAAGTGAGAACAGATCACAGGCTGCAGCCTGAAGGCAGGTCTGTCATGCAGGCCGGAAGGCTTGCTGTCAGCAAGCTGTACTCTCGGGACTGAGAGCAGAGCTGCACCCAGTGGTTTTGAGAGTAAAGCCTTTTCACAGGGACAAAGACTTGTGCTTAGCAGTACATGGGTTTTTACACGGATTTTACATCTCAAGTCCTGGTATGAACTGGGCATATTGTCCTTTAAGTCCTTCAGACACCTGAATACCTCATTATTCTTCCAAATGCAACACCTTCTGTTGTGCAGGGAGAGATGAGCTTGTAAATGCATGCTTTCCATTACAAACCACAAATATATCTTAGTCTGCCCTTCATTCTTTGAATAGACATTGGCAAAATCATCCAGTTAAGATTATGCTCCAGGCTTTGAGACTTCAAAAAGCATTTCCCCCCTCAAAAGCCAGGCCAGAACCTGAAAATAATGCAACATCTCAGAAAAAGGTGAAAAGGGACACCAAGTAGGGCAGTGGCACAAATCTATGTTAGCACAAGTCCCTCCTAGCATCAGCTGAAATTAGAGATTCTCAGTCCATCATGACTGAGCCCAAAAGTGACAAATATGCTGAAGTAAACTGATGCAGTAGGGACTATCTTCCCTTGATCTTCTCATAACGTTACCCCTGGTGCTAACTCTGAATTCAAGTCATGAAGCAAGGTTAACCACTGGAAGATAAGAAATGAACCCAAGCGCAAGTACACTGCAGAGCAGAGGATTCACCCTGCACAGGTGCCAGCAAAACCTACGTCTAGCCAGCACAGTTACTCCTCCTTATTCTTGCAAACACATTCATCAGCAGATTTGTTTCCATCTGAGAATCACTCAGCTCTGGTTCAGGTTCAAAATGATGTCTTTCAAGCCTGATGTGTCTGGATGGATTCTGCAATTATGGGAAGATGGCTATTTCAGATAGCTTTTACATTTAAATATATCTAGGTCACTGCACCTGTTTGGCTTTTAATCTTTTAAGCCCGACTCTCCACTCACAGAAGGGAAGACAAGGCACCCGCTCCAAAATCCCTGCATCTGAAGCGGCAGCAATAAGCTCTCCAGAGATCCCGAGCTCCCCGAGAAGATAGTGCCATGTGCCACCTTGTGGGGAATCCAAAGAGACTTCTCCACTCCCTCACAGTGGAAACCAGTGGAACTGGGAGACAAACTGAACGCATCACCACGAACCAGCTGTGCGGATGGACTCCAAAACAGGAGCAGATGCTACAATACGCATCTTTAAATCCCTAGCCAGCACTTGAAAGTCTGGCAGGGGATGGGCTGTTTCACACTGCTGGCTTCTGCCAGTGCTACCAACTTCACCCGTGGCTTCCAGAAGGCTGGTTTGAGGTGAACTGCTGAACTCCAGTAAGAACTACATCTCATTAGCACTGAATGTGTGGGGTCTTAGCATTACTGCAGTAATGATGAGCCTGATGACCCTGAATTTAAGAATGCCCCAGTCCCCAGCCAGCATCTCCTAAAAATTGCTTTGGTGAAAGTTCCGTTATACGTCCACAACAGAAGCTGTTAGCACTGAGCTCACCGGGATCCTGATTCTGTGACAGCTGGTGTATCCTTCTGCTAATGCTCTCAGATCAAAATGGCACCCACTGACCATGTGCTATCCCAAATACCAGCAACTCTGTGCAGCACAAGGGGAGGAGGTGCAAACAGAGGAAAGGATGCCAGCCCTGCAACATTCTTAACTTGCTTAATGGCTTCACAGGGCTTTTTGATTCAATCTGGCCTCTTGCTTCCACCAGGAGCCTGCTGGTTACACAAAGAAGGCTGCAAAAGCAGATGGCACTCCAAGCTAACACTTGGTGGGTGGGAAGAATCATTGCTTCAAAGCACAATGGGGCAACCGGCACTACAACGAGCTGCCCAGCTCTGCTGGTGCTTTACCTCACGTTTGTTAACCTGGGGTGGTTCCTCAGGGCCTCTGCAAATGCCTTTGCTCCTTCGTCTCCAACTTGATTACCCCACATCCTGGTGAAGAGAGGAAACCACGAGATATCAGGTGTGCTGCCCTAGTGCCCCATGGCATTGCATTCTCCCCTTTCCCCTCCCCTACCCCCTGATTACTTCACAGTCTTTCAGGCTTGTGAGAAACCTGAAGGTACCTCCTGGCTGAGCCAGGCATGTTCCACTCCCTGCACAACACATCAGCAGCCTCTGCTGACTCATCAGTACCCTCAGGCTGCAGCACAGAGGCAGCTCCAGGAGACAGCCTGCTGCAGAAGTGCTTTTGGGATCACCTTGCTGCATTGGGCAAACCCTCTGCAGCCCTGCAGCGTTATGGGGTATGTTGCATCTAGCGATGTATGCCTACATCGTTATGTGGTCCTGTCCAGTGAGCTACCATGAGAAACAGACCAAGTCCTAAACCCTATCATTTCCCTGCTCAGCGTTTCTTCCCCCTCTCAAGCTTCCCTCCTCCTTTAGAATAACCTGGCAAGATGCTTACAGTTCCTTCAGTGTTATACCCAAATTGTATCTCCTCTCTCCTCAGTGGCCAAGAGAAAAGGGGTAATCAAAATCTCACAGGGACAGTATGACCCTGGGCTCTTCCACACATTTGTAAGGGATAGTATCTCCAATGGCAAAACAATCCTTGGTGACACAAAGGGTTAAGGGAAGGTAAAAGCTGCAGAGATTTGGTCAACATTTAATAGCAGCATCTGGTATAACTTTTTCTGTGCAGACCAACCACTTTGAAAATTCCACCTATATTATGAGATTTGAAAGCTGAGGTAAGAAGGGGGTTTTCTACAGGGATCATGGCTTGATGACTCAGAGCCACACTCAGCTTGATGGGTAATTAGTTGGCAGCTCTTATAAAATCAATTGAGCTGTGTGGTATCTAAACAAATCCACTTCCAGTAAGTTCCCCAGAATTTCCTTGTCCTTGACAGTTACAGAAATGCTGAATATATCTGTTTAAACATTACTGTCCAAGCTATCCTAAATCCATTTGGAGTGACCATTTCCTCCACAGGAGAAAACAGGAGTCCCCTGAAATTACAGCAAGTACAGCACAGCAGACCAGGCTATATCATAATGGAAGTGTGCCTGCTGTTGACTATGTTTGTGAAATGTTATAGAACAACAAAATTAACAGCCCAAAATCTCATTGCTCAAATCTGATTTTCCTATTTCAGGCGGTTTTGTGACATTCACAATGGCCAGAAAGGTTTTAATTCCATGTATTCGACTGTTTGATTCTGAAAGAAACGTTCTCCTGTAGGGTGGAAGGAGAAACTGAGTTGCCAGGGGCAGGGGGGATAGATTAAAATACCAATTAAATCCTAAAGTCTAGCATCACTCCCGAGGAAGTGGTCAGGGACTAAAGGTTTATTTGAGTACCTTCAGACCTCTCTCCAATAACAGCAGAGTCTCCAATTAGGGACTAGAGAGAAAGATGATGGGAATTCTATTTTATTCTCTCACAGCTTTATCAGGACGTGATGCAGAAGGTTCGACAACTGTAACACTGACACTCCATAACTGAGTACGTTACCAGTACTCACATACCACCTAGACTGAAAAATGACCTCTAGAAAAGCTGTGTTGCCATAAGGAAAGTGGCTATCTTTACATACTCTCCTCTTGCTGGTTTGTCCCTCCTTTAAGGTTCTGTCAGAGCAGGGACAAAACAAAACCCAAAGCAAACATTATGTGAACTGGAGAACAATAAAGCAGCTCTCCTTCTCCCTCTGAGTGGAAAACATGACTAACTTCTGCACTGGTTTGTTCTAATGCCACCACTGGGGGGAAAGAATAGCAGGAGAGAAGGTAAGATTAAAAGAAGGAATCCTATAGATGCATTGCCAAGACCAAGCCCTGGGCTGTGCTCCTTAGCACTGCACTTACCCAATTTCAAACATTGTCTTGCTCTTCTGGATGGCCTGGGCAAGGCACTTCCCTCCTTCGCTGGTTATCTTGTTTGCTCCTATTCTGCACAAAAAAATGTGAATTCATGAGGTACATCACTCACAACAGCTATTAGAACACCACCTCAGAAAGCAATACAAGCATTTAACATTAATTATAATTGTGGAGGCTAGCTGCGGTTATCAGGTTAACCTAGAGTAAAAAAATCCTGCAGTCATTTAACCTTTGATTAAAATACATAATTTTATGTTGCCTTTTACATACTTTGCATGTCAGCCCTCCAAACCAGAAGTATTACAGTAGAATCTTGGGCTTGGTGCCCAGTATGTCAGAAAAGAGCTTTAGGAACCAATCCTCAAGACAAGGACCCCTGCCTAGTTTTTAATACAGTTCATAGTATCAGCAGTTGCTACAGAGTACATGAATTACACGCAGTGTATTTCATGAGGCCATAGGGAACAGACTACCTGTATCTCTGGGATAACTATGCAGCCTGAAAATAACCATCTTCCAAAAGGCTTTCTTGTGAAAGTTAGATGAAATAAGCAAAGCACCGTGTCAAAGCAGTGAAAGAACCAAAGTACTCTTTGGTTTCAAAACTCTGCAAATATTTCAAATGGGAAGGATGTGGCTACTGGGGGCTTTCAGAACTGGACCACAACCCAAGAGTTCCCCTCTCCTGGTTTCTATATTCATACCAGCTACAGCTGACATTGCTGTAGTTACCTCTACTTTCTGCTATGGTCACAATTACACCATTGATTCATGATCACATTGACCTTTATTTCAAACTAGTGTTGTGCATGGCCAGATACTCTTATTGGGGAAGTTCCAGGAATTAAAGGGAACAACTCCCCAAGTGAATTTGGGGAATTCCGGAGTTGAAGTATGACATCAGCACAGCCTGACTCCAATGGCTCAGAAACGACAAGATGTACAGCAGCTTGGTACTAAATCCAAGTGAATTTGCCTACTGCAAGGAGCAGCAAGATTCATGCACCACTGGCCTTGCTCAGGTGCTCAGACTGAATTTAGGTAAAGAACAGGTCTCATACTCTCTTTCTGCTTGTTACTATATTCTAGTAAAGACTTTCAATTAAAGAATCATAGAATAGTTTGGGTTGGGACTTTCAAAGGTCATCTGGTCCAACTTCTTTGCAGTGAGCAGGGTTTCACTTGCTGCCATTCACTGCTAGACGACTGTAAAAGAAGATACAACTTTAATCTAAGTTATATGTTACTTGAATCATGATTTTGCCCTTTTTTCCACTCTCCCTCCTGTTTCAAGTTGCTTTAATTAAGATACCATAGAAAAAAGAAAGGAAAAAAATCCAACATACTTAACGTATTCAAGGCTCGAACACTCCTCAATTAGTTTTGCAACGTATTTGGCTCCAACATCAGTGATTTGATTGTTGTATAAGCTTAAAGAAAAATCACATTGGCAAAAATAGGTTATTCCTGCTGTTACTTTAATATTTTGCAACCTGAATGTTCTATAATAACACATAGCATCTATCTTTTTTGTATGCCTTTGCACACATTCACAGTTACTTGATTTCTATTTTGATATACAATTAATATTGTGAAGAGCTAGATACAAAATACAAAGAGACCAGACTCCACATCACGGGAAAACATATATTACACAAAGTTTTTAATAAGTGGTCTCTCCAAACAAACAAAGCTTCCCTCTCTTCCTGTGTTAGTACAGAGATAATATTGCCAGAAGAGAAAACACTAGAAGAATGTCTTTCTGGTCTTTTAAAAGTCATAAAATCCCCTCACAAATATTACTGAAGATCAGATACCTGAGCAGATGTACTTCCATTAGGGCACTGGAGGAAAAAGGCAGTTCTTCCTATTCATATTTACTTTTCAAAAAGTCATTTTTATGTAGCTACTTAACCAAGAAGCAGGGAGTCAGAGCTAACATGCCTTCCAGCTTCAACTTCATTAAGAACTAACTAAGGTTAAAGAAATCGGTACCATGAACGTTATGCTTTAAACTGTACGTTTCTGATACTAGTCTCTACTAAGCTGTATCTGCTTTGCACAGTTGAAATAAATCAGTTTACAGCAGAGGAAACAGAAGGCTATAGCAATGAAGCTCACACTCTTGCTCGTGCTCTCTCTCCCCCCTCCACAGCTAGCAGAAGGCTTTAGATATAAAACTAGCATGCTCACACAGTTCAGCAACCTGTCAGTGGTCTGCAGCCCGTTATAGAAGGGCTTGCTGTCAGCGGAAGGCCACTCTGTGGTGCAATGCAATGGGAGAGGAAGCTGCGGGCCTTTTCCCAGTGAACTGTTAAGGACGGCAGCTGAATTATTTCTGACACAAAATGCTGCTTTGCACGTGTTCAGTAAATGAGGAGGTAACTGTGGTTTCCACCCCACCTTTGTACTGTCAGCACTGTCAGCATTTTGTTTTCTAGTATCGGTATCTAGTGTTTTGCTCCCAGTTGGTACATACCCCAAGAAAGACACAATTTGGTACTTGGAGAGTTCTTCATACAAGATCCTTACTCCATGATCTGTGATCTGATTTACACTGAGCCTGGAATGAAAGGAACAAAAAGAGAGTTTGAATTGATTCAGATTACAAGTGTTCATCATCCATGAGTTAATGAATAGGTCTACGCAGAGAGGTGTTCCATATTTTAACAGGCCCTTATGCCACATATTAAAAGCCATTAAGGGAAATGTGAGCTCAGTTTCATACAGCTCACTTCAAAACCAATAGAAAACAAAAAGCCCCTAATCTGCGAGGTAATGCTCCACAGAGCTGAAAACGATGAAATGTAGTAAGTCAGAAACCAGAAACAAACACCTCATCCTCCTCCCATGCTTACTGTGATTGCAAGGAAGAAATTCTGCTTGACACCCTACCAAAATCAAGCTTTCCTAACTACTCTTCCTGCAACCTTCTCTCTGAGTACCTAGTGAAAGCCAGGCACCTTGGAAGTCACCACACATTCAGGCTTCACTGAATAAAGGCTGTGAAAAGTCCGGGCTAGGAAACAGAACTGCAATCCCATGGGTATCCTAGATGTTTCTAATTTTATCGTATCAACTAGACACGAAACAAGTCAATGTCAGTCATTCACAGAATAAAAGTACTTCTTTTCACAGGTCCATTTGTTTGGGGTTTTTTTTTCTTCTTGTTTATGTTGCGTTGGTTTGGTTTTAGCTTCTCAAGCTTTTTCACCCTGCCTAAACGGGCAGGCTTCCATGAAGCATTCAAATTGCGATGAATCACATTTTTTCTGGGAAAGCTGTCCCTGTAAAAACATTCTGAGCAGCTTTAGTTTCTACACAAACTCAGAAGTTGAACATTCACAGCTGAGAGTCCCTTATTACCAAAAGCCTCCCTGGCTATTGGTAGTTAGTAACTCGGTTGCTTTAGAATGCACTAGCACACAGGAGAAATCAGGGCTGATTTCTACAGACCAGAACAGTCTGCTTCTTTGAAAGGGATGGGTAAGCTGTTAGAAACAACATTTCCTGATTTGGAGAAGTTCCTCATTAGAAATCAAAGTCCTCACATCAGAAGAGCCATAAAGACAAAAAGGCAGCCTAACAGACTGGGTTGGTGCTGGGGATGGTGTTAATATCACAATGTGTATGGGCATGATCATATGATAAAACAAAGAATGAAAGTCTGTCTATTTCTCCTGCATTTGTCTCACATCCTCAAGCATTTTCCCCTGGGTTTCCTTACTGCTTTCTCTTGGGATGTCAGCTGATTTGCAACTGACTGGAAAAAGTGTCACTTGTTCTGATTCAGTCCCAGAGGAAAACAAGGCAGAGCACAGCCAACCATGAGGAATAAATCCATTTATAAAAGCAAACAAACAAACAGGTTTAAACAGTCCTGGCTTCTAAGGACTTCTTACCACCCTTTCCATTCGGGTTTCCAAATTCACAGCTTGTCCCTGTTCCTGTGATGGCTGAACAAAGAGTTCAGAAAACATGAAAACTCCATTTCTAGGAGCAGAAAGGATCCTCATCCTTCTCACTTTTGAGATCAATTCCTCCAGCCCAGCAGTTTGTGCAATAAACCAAAGGATAAGCAAAGACCCACTTGCACAGACACCCACCTGATCACTGCAAGCTTGCTGAAACAAGGCAGCAGCTGTTTCACTCCGTAGTCGTTGATGTTGTTGTTGTCCAGATCCAGAGCCAGGCGCTTCTGAAAGTGATGCACAACAAACGAAATAGCACTGCAGTCAGCAGAGTAGGCATTGCAGTATGTGAGCTTGATGTAATTGGCGTGCATGCGTTTGGCAGCCAACTTCCCCACTTCCTCGTTCTGAGTCTCGTAGAGGCACCTCAGCATCCAAACAAAATTGGGTTGGACCTGGATCTGATTATACTTTGGAAGACTGGACCGAGTGAGGCCTTTCAGGTGGGATTTCATGCTTTCTCCAAAGTATGTGATGAGTATCTTTCTCTTCTTCTTAATGACTGCAGGCAAAACTAAATGTCTGAAGAGCTTCTGCTTAGACCTAGAAAGCAGGCCACAAAGAAACAGGTTGGTAAAATGAAAGTGTTCATTATTTCGGAAAGGATCCTCCCCTGCTAGCTGTTTCTTCAACCAAGGAATGCGAAGGCAAGTAGGCTGGACAGCCTCAGTGGAGGAACACTCATTGAAAAACCGAAGTAACTCCTTGGCACTCACTTTCTCTTCAATAACCAGGAACAAAGCTGTGAAAAAACACTGAAGGGTTAGGTGCAAAAACTCATAAGTGAACTGATCATCACAGCCACTGTAACCTTTAACTGTCCTGAGAAAGCCCAATTGCAAATCTCCTTCAGAGACGTTCACTGATGAGACCTCCTCCTGCTGAAAGACAAAGAAAGAGTTCTCCATCCCCTTGTACGCCATTTTACCCAAAGCCAGAAGAGTTTCCTTTCGTGATTTGAACACCTCTGCTTGGCTCCTGGTGTTGTTCTTCAGCAAACTTGTTTTCAGAGATCGGTTCAGATGGACTTCTATCATGAGCAAAAATACATCTGTCAACGTAACAGAACAGTCTGGAAGCTCGTGGCTGTCAAACACGGAATGGAAGTGTTCATAGCATTTAAAAATAATCCAACAGAACAAAGGCACTGTACACAAACTGCAGAGATTGGGGTTAGCTTCCAGCTGGTTCAATACCAGTGCTCGTTGCCCCTCATCTTTAAAAAACATAGCAGTGTACTCCTTCAGGTTATTGCTGGAGAAGCCACGAAGCAACACTTTCTTTCTAATGATGTTTCTTTGGATTTCAGTTCCTGTCCTCGCTGTAAGAATTTTCTTGGATCCCTTAAGCAGTTTTCCTCTGAGAAGGCTTACCAGCAGCACCAGGGGGTGGACGGCTTCACTGGGCGAACACATCTCAGGCATGCTACTGAGATCAAAGTTGGAATATATCTCATCAAAGCCATCAAATGTGAAAAGAACCGTATGAGGGAACTGCAAGATGTAACGGAACACCTCTGTGGGATCCTGGTCTGGGTAGCAATTATATTTGAAGAGTAGGTCTTTCAAACATACGGCTTCGTCTTCCTTAAAGCAACTAAACATCCTACATCGGAAACAGAAGAAAAACTTGGCCCCTATGTCCAATTCTTTTCTGGCCCAAAGGCTTTGTATCTTTTGCAGCAAGATGGACTTTCCAATTCCTGCATCACCAAAGACATAAATAGTCTCTCCATCTTCATTAATTAGACCAACTGTGTCATCAAAAAGGGCTTCTAATTGATACACTTTGCCAAGACTCTCATTGGTAAAACTGACCAGCTCCATAATACTGTTGGAGTAGATTTCTTCCAATAGCATCTCTTCCCTCTGAGCATATGACATAACAAACTTGGAGTCCCGTCCCAGTTCATATCTGAGTTTCTGGCAATACCTGCTAACTAAAAAGACAGTGAACTATTATTAAAAAGAGTATTATTAAAAAGCCGATGTATACAATGAGCCACCTCTTTGGAAAGTGAGAGGTGTAACAAGCAAATGTAATTCTAATTGAAAATAGGTTCTTTGGCAGATTACTTCTATTTGTGCTGCCATTATCACTATCTTGGGAAATTCAGGTGCTAATGAAAGGTAATGTGTGAGTCACCATTTCCTGAAAGCCAGTACTGACATTGCATTGGTTTAAGCGGCTGCCATCTTTCACTTGAGACTCAAAGCCAAGACCCTGACACTTCGTTAAAGGCTCTTTTACTCTCTGCAAAAGCTTGCTGGCCACTGATTGGTTTTGGCATCTGTCTTTTCACTATATTCACATTCTGCCTGAGAGTTCTATCAAGGAGGTGGTTATTCTTTCCCAAGTTGGTTGTTAATTATTATTACTGTAAGCAAAAGGCATGCATTTCAGAAACCAGGTGCCAAGCATCTCAAAAGATCTTTTTTTTACACATTGGTTTGTGTTCTTACTGCAACCAAAACTTTGCTTCAGATGTGGCAAAGTAATTCTTATATAGTATGAGAAAACCTCTAAAGAGGAAAACATTTATTTCTGCAATACTTCAACTCTGACTTTTGGTATAACTTGTTTAGGATCACAGAATACTTCAGGCTGGAAGAGACTTCAGAAGGTCTCCAGTTTTACTTCCTGCTTAGAGCAGGGTTATTTATGAGAACAGATGAGGTTACTCTGGGCTTTATCACGTTGGATCTTGAAAACGTCTAAGTATGGAAACTGCACAGCCTCTCTGGGCAACTT
The DNA here is from genome assembly GCA_025447955.1 of Psilopsiagon aurifrons. Taxonomy (NCBI): domain Eukaryota; kingdom Metazoa; phylum Chordata; class Aves; order Psittaciformes; family Psittacidae; genus Psilopsiagon; species Psilopsiagon aurifrons. The sequence goes on from JAOEHY010028952.1 coordinate 23,933, forward strand.
GCCTCATTGATTGACTGTCCTCATCCTGAAATACTGGTTATTCCATTGCCAAAACATCACAGTGTTGCTAATAAATTGTAGTAGAGACCTAGGAAATACTACAGCTGGCACAGGACGGTTATGCCCTTATGCTACATATCCACAAACAAACGCAGAAAGAGTTTGACTTCAGCAAACCAGGATGCAATCTATCAACATGACTGCTGTGTCATACAGCGTGCCTTTTAGTTATCTGGCTACCACCGCTAGCAAGTACAGCATGCACTGGCTGTGCCTGCCTAGACTTTCCCACTCTCATGTCACCTGGTTAGAGCTTCCTACATAGCAAGGTAGTTCTAAGGGAAGGAGTACAGATGCATGGCCTTACCTGGATCTGTATTTACCACAGGTTTACTACAAATATTCTCTGAAGGCTCGTAACCTATTTCATCCAGCCAAGGCTGAAGTTCATAGTAAGCATCAGTGACTTTCTGCAGGACACAGATGAAATATTCCGAAACTTCTTCTCCCTTGCTTTGTACCAAGTCTAGAAGCTTGCGAACCTGAAGAAACACCAGATGCAAGATCATTGATACATAGCATTTTATCACAGTTACACTTGTAGGCTACTTTAGGATCCTTTCTGGACTGGAACTGGGGACCAAAACCAAAACGGGTGCTTCAATGATGTGAATTCAAAATCTAGCTCTGAAGTTGAACCGTCACAAACCTCACTTGCTATTTGTATTTGGATGCTGCAAGAAAGTTGGCTCTGCAAGTTAAGGACTGAACTTCAAGCTACATCATATGCTAACCAGAAACAAAATGGATAAATATTGCTCCTCAAGAGCAGACCCAAAGGACTTCCTCACCTTGACTAGACAGTACATTGTAAATCCCATGCTCGTTAAAATCAAGAGGGTGGTTTCCCAGTGCCCTAAATTCACCCTCTGGTTTCTAAATACTCCGGTCACATTTAGATATACCTCAGGATCCAGCCAGATCCAGATCGTTCCTTAATGCAGATCCCCAAACCTACAATCTCTTCCTTTTAACACAGCAGCTCAATTCTGCAGGCTCGCTCAGTACAATGCGCTTGCTTCATGCAGCGTTTACCAAAACTAACGGCTACGAGGCAGTGGCTGGAGAAGTTCAGGACTAAGCCATACCTCTGAAGGCAAGGCAGAGAGTGATCTCTGTGCAACCAGGACAGGGCAATCCTAGTACAAAAGCCCTGCAAGACACAGGAATCACCTGGGGATCCATTTTGAATGTCTGGATCCCCTTGCTAGAAATCAATGGAGAATTCAGTTCATTCATTCATCATGAAGAATGTCCAGTTCTAAAGCAGACAAAGCGTTTATAGAGACTGTGGTCTCTTGTGAGCTTAAAGCAGGGTGAGGAACATGCAGCCCAGCACAGACACAGTATTTTTATACAATTTGTATGTTCTAAAAAGCAATTTTATGCCTTCCAGAGGAGCTCCCCCAGAGTCCAATTCACTTAAACTGCTGTGGCTGGCTGTCTCTGCTTAGCCTCCTGACGGATGGCCTCCCCCTCAGCTTAGTTACAACAATTCTGTATATTATGCTTGAACAATAAGAAATGCAGATGATTATACAGCACGCAGTTATTCAGCTTTGACCCTATACACAGAGTGAGCACTGTGTCACCATTTCAACTGGCCAGCAAGAATGATTATTTTATGAAAATCTGCCCTGTTAGTGAAGTCCAAGGTCTTTGAATGTCGATGGTTTGTCTGCCTCTGTGACACTCTTCTGATGCCGCACGACTCTTTTTTCAGCAAAAGAAATAAGGGATTTAAGTTATGATGCAAAGGGCTGCTGTGCACATCTGATAATTTTCTCCTATCAAAAGGCCAGGAAATAACTTTTGCTACTGATATCCAAAGACAAATCAAGGACCCAAACGTGCCAGGATGTATGTTTTCCATACATTTACAATGTACATAGGTCTTTCAAGAGAAGGGAGGGCGTGCACATGGACAATCATTAACTACAAATACTTCCAGCTCTCCTCCTCTAAAGCAGGATGATGTCCCGTAGCATCCTTGCAATGCTCTGCACAATAATGAAGGCTTGCATGCAGCAACCTGTACTCTAACAGCTACTGTGGCCACATCTTATCAGAGGACAAAGCTGCAGGTAGTGGAGACAGAACAGCAGTTATCACCCTGCTCATTCTGACAGCTGCCAACAGGCATTACAAGCAGTGCCAACCATGCTGTAAAGAGATGAGCTGGGAATCCCTGTAAAGAAGGAATGGGGTGAGGAAACTCCATTATAACAAAGATTAGAAAAGACATGAAATTGCCAGATAAACCCATAAACCTCAGTGATAAATTGAAAGCAACAAAAGGTTTACCCTGGCTAGTGAAATAAAAAGATTACCTTATCTGCTTGAGTTGGAAATTGGACAACAATCTCTGCATCTTCAGCGGAGAAGTAGTCATTCTCAATCAAGTTGTCGATCAAACACTGTGTGTTTCGGATTCTACTGACCAGAAGTTCTCTGTATACCTTCAGCAAAGCAATGAAGGATGGAGGACTTGCTCCTTGAGGTTTTTCCACAGAAATCTCCAAGTTAGCACAAAGCTGGCCTTCCATAGTTGAGATAGCAAGAAGCTGCTCCACCTAGCTTCATCACTGTCCATGTGCAGTGAGGAGTCACCTTGGAGTTAACTTCAGGGAAACACGCAATCTGTCCTTCACATTACAGAGCCTGTAAAGAATAATTGCATAGAAACTCAATTTCAACCTTATTCTATGAAGATATAGCCTTCAATTTGCCATCAAAAAATACCCGTACGTTCTGTGTACTATTATGGCCAACTTCAGTAAGAGGTTTCTTCCTCAAGTAGTTGCATTTATTTGTTCAGGTTTTGGAAAAGAAAATATCTACAGCAGGCAGTATCCCTTCTGTACCAGCACTTCACTGTAGCTTGCCTCAAACATCATCACTAGCATCCGCTTTATTAACTGCCTGTTCTTAGTGCATAATTTAATATTTTTTATTAGCTTTTCATGATTCAATAGCAAAGCATGGCATCTGTTCAAACATATCTGGGCAAGGAAGTAAACGGAATAAAATTGTCTTTCATAGCAATTAATTTGGTAGGGGGAATTAATTTCTACCAGCAATTCACTTTGCTTTTTCTGCATTACAACAACAGACATGGAACTGTTGGAACAAGTCCAGAGGAGGGCCACGAGGATGATCAGGGGTTGGAGCACCTCCCGTATGAAGATAGGATGAGAAAGTTGGGGCTGTTCAGCCTGGAGAAGAGAAGGCTGCGTGGAGA
>JAOEHY010028952.1:27333-44405 GCA_025447955.1 Psilopsiagon aurifrons
GTGGTGTTCAAGGCCAGGTTGGACATAGCCTTGGGTGATATGGTTTAGTGGGAGGTGTCCCTGCCCATGGCAGGGGATTGGAACTGGATGAGCTTAAGGTCCTTTCCAACCCAAACTATTCTACGATTCTATGACTCTGTATAAAGTGTTGCCAATGTTATCTGTCCGCGTAACTGAGGCCTTGTGAAACCTTGACACAGTTTTAGCTAAACTAGGAAACAGCATTTAGCTTCAGGACAGAAGGTTTGAGAGGCAGTAGTGAGATTGCCCACTGACCACTGATCAGATGGTTCTGATGCGAAATCCAAGAGTAAAATGATGCTAACAGTGAAAATGATGCTGCTGATTTCAGAGCTAATACACCATTTAGGGCACAGACTGCTTCACACCTTTTAAAGCTATTGGTTCAGACAGCATGTAAAGCAGGGAAATATAACTGCATGGGTTTAATTTGGTTAATCTTATCAAATTCAAGTGAGTAACCGTGAAAGTTAAAAACAGCTTTTCAGAATCTGAAAAATAACAGTGTTACTGACAGAAATGAAATTAGGTGACTAAATATACAGGATCCCATCTTTGGTGATTCACACAAAAAATATGGACCTCCCCTTGAGCAGGAATTGCACAGAATAACCGAATTCACAGGCTGTTTCCTCATGTGATGAACTAGATCTGGCAGATGGCATCACAACTCATACTCACTACTGAATTGGGCATCCAGTCACCTCCATCTTCATAAAGGGAAGTGGTCCCAATACAGCTTGTAGTGAAGATATCAATTTAAAGCCTGTCCAAACACTTAGGCTTGAAAACCTGACCTCAGCCCGTCTATATACGCCTAGAGATACAACGTGATCACTAACTCTGACAGCTATAGGATCAGGAAACCCCCTCAATGCTATAGAGATGTTGTTTATAAACCATGCTCTTAAGCATGAATGCTCTCATCTATAAATATATATGCTGTGTATGCTCTGGTTTTCTATTCCAGCACTTGGGAGCTCTTTTTAGATGGCCATTTATTCCCATTTTCCTGTACAAGGCATAAAGAAATAGGAATCTGGATCAGACTGTTCTGCTCTGCTCTCTGTTGTATGACTAAAGTTATTTTGTTTTAATTGCAATTAGTGTATCAGGCATGAAGTTACATTGTAATTACAATTCAACAATACGATAATTTAGGTATGAACCTTGTACATACAATTTCCCATGCAAAAGGCAGATTTATTTGCAAGGTAACAACTGAATCACCTCCACATAGTGAGAATTCGCATGACGAACACAAATTACTGGCACCATCCAGTAAGTAACAGGTAAAATGTACTGCTTCAGCAGGACAAGGGTTATTTGGAAGAATGTTTAGATTCTGATTACTGTCATATTAAAAACAGAACACAAAGTTCTTGTTCAACAAGTCTGTAAAGGTGCCAGCTCTGCTGCTACAAAATTCACCGTTTCCCAAGAGGTTTACAGGGATGGCAAACTTTCCAAACACTCCCTGCACTGCCCTGACAAGCTAGAACTGAGCCCTGCCAGCTCACAGATTCTTCTAGGTGGCCTGCTGCTGGAACAAGCTCATTTCTATGGGGTTTCCATACCAGAAGCTGCAGCCTGCATCAGTTTAGCTCCTCCTGCTTGATGCTGGAAAAGGACGTGGGTTTTACTACTGCATTTTTATCTACTCCTACAACAAATGACAGGGCAAACCAGCTTAGCTCCTCTGATTTCAGGAGACCAATCAGTACTAACTTAAGGTTGCTAGCACGTCCAGATGCAGACAACTGCATTAACAGCTGAGCCTTCCAAAGGCTGAGACCACGCAAACTCCCAACTGGATCGTAGCCAACTCCAAAGCTGAAATAGTCCCCACACCAAAGGGAATGTAACCAAATGATCTGACTTTCTCACCACATAAGTAAGTGACTGCATCTACTCAGACAAATCAACCTTTCATTACACCATTCACATGACCCACCAGATGAAGTGGCTGATTTCTGAGTCACTGAGCTTCCTAGAAGCCACACTGGCCCATCTCTTTGCTCAAGAAAGTTCATTCCATAAATTAACTCTATCATGAAGACCAAACAATGTTGAAAACTTCATTTACTCTTCAGCTTTAGCACGCTTTTAGTTATGGAGACAGTCATCTTAAAATACAAGCAATAGAGATCTTAATACCCAACACTCCCCTGCTTGCTTTGGTTATTCCAGGACCACATTATCCTAATATGTTTTCTTTCTTCCTGCTTTGTAAGAAGGACTGAGGAACACTGAGGAAACCATAACAATGAACCAAAGTGCCGTTATGTGTACAAAGCAAAGGAAGTGTTTTCTTCACTCCTTCAGATCCATCTACAAAGAGGGTAAGAAAATTAAAAAGAAGTAGTACAGGAAAAGGACAAGATCATGGAAAATATGGAAAGATGAGAAGGTCCCAAAAATGCCTGGGGTGCAAGAGAGTGGAGATATAAAGCTGCAGTCAGAAAGAATATAAAGTGGGGCTAAGCATCAGGGGAGCAAAGGAAAGAGAGCACAAATGTCAGGCAGGGAAGTCAGAGCTGGCAATATGAATTCTGTGCATATGACGTCCTCCGTGGTATTTTCAGTGGCAATATTGACTTTAAAGAAAAAAACCCACACACCACTCAGTATTGGAGAAAACAGAAATGTTCATCAGTCTCTTAATAAGAAACAATGGAAATTTCCACCGTCTATAGACTAAGAAAATGCCACATCAGATGAGAGGCTGAACACCTTAAATGGTGCTGGAACAGAAAGACTTCCTGCCACATGCAGTTAAGAGCAAGGCAGGTACATGCATGTTCGTAGTAAAGTGTATTAGCTATATGAGGAAACTTCAGGCCCTGCTCAGACGAAAGTAAACACAAAAATTTCCTACAGTAGCAGTTCTTGGTGCAACAGCACTAAAAGTTCCTGCTCAGCATGAGAAATGAGCTCGCTCCCTCAGAGAAACACACTGCCTTAGGATTCTGATGGATACGGCTCTGGTTTGCCAGGGCATTTTTTTGTTGGTTTCGTTTTGTTGGTGTTTTTTTAAACATAAGGCCAACACATTGACATCATGAGGTCTCCAACTTCCTTGCAAGTCCATCATGCCTCTTCCTGGAAAGAGCTGCACTTCCATTATGCTTTAACACGAGCCTTTTCAATGCGGGATTCCCAAGGTTACAAAGCACTAAGTCTCTTGTTAAACGATCTGTTAGTTTTACAACCCTAGGTTACACTTCTGGTATGTCGAAAGGTAAATGCTTCTGCAGCTTTTAAACACACGCTGAAAGCATCTCCTTGCTTATAACGCATATGGTGTTCTTTGCCTTATTTTGGGCACTCCAGATGCTGGGTTCAATTTTAGTGCAATTTTTGTGACTGATGTGGCATCAGTCATTAGAAATCTGTTAGAAAAAACAGAGGCATACATTGATGTGAGGCACCTCAGTTCACTGACCAAGGTCTAAGAACGTCCACCATTTATGATTCCAAGATTTCTGGAACAATTCCACTTCTGAAAGGGCTTATGAATGCATTCATTTTTCTGAAAGCCATCTTAAGGCTCTTACAATCCTTCATAAAACATCACTAACAAGACAGACAGAGACTACCAGGAACTGAAAAGAACCAGAGAACAGAGAGCTCACTCATCAGCTGTAAAGGCCAAGAAGAGAGAGAAGACATGGTCCTGGCCAAATGAAACCCAATGGGGACTAAAGGGATGTGAGAAGCAAGTGTGGCAAGAGATGCATAGCATAAGCCTGCACACCTGAGAAATGCAAAGGAATACAAGTATGCAAGATGGTGACAAGGCCAGGAATAAGGAAGGGAAAAGAGAAATTAAATTTGTCATAGTAAGAAGTACACCAAAAGGATCAGTGTTGACAGCAAGGCTTTGTATAATCCATGTCAATAACCTGCAGCAGTGCTGACGGCCTCTGCATGAAGGCACTGGCACTTCTATCTGGTGGTTCTTCTGACTTCTCTGTTCTCAGCATTGTGCAACCATATGCGCATTTATATCTTTCCTGGCATTGCCATTCTCATATCCTCTTTTCACTAAGATCTCTTTGCTCTTCTAACAAAACTGCTATGCCTGTTCACCTTCCAGCACAAGTCCTCTGGCAGTGAAAAACATGCTCTTTTATCACAACAGGGTCTTACCAAACGTAAATGCTGTAGATAAAGGGCTGAAGAATCTTAAAGAATCGCTAAAAACCATTTCCACCTTGGGGTGAAGTGGGGAATTTACTCCTAATCGAGACAGTTGCTCCCAAAGAGACTGAGTAGGATGAAGCAGCGAAGGCAATACAAGGAGCAAATTAATTCAGTGTCTTTTAAAGCAGCTGTTTTAAGACCAAACTAGAATATTCCTGAAGAGCTGAAAACTCAGTGAATATCACTTCTTCTGTAGCCTGGCTATTCGGACAAAACCTCTTCCCCTAAACTGCCTGTGAAACAAAGTCCTAAGGCACATAACTGGTTAACCACAGCCAGCAGCTGGAACACCTTCAGGATTTTTACAGCACTTAATCGCCGTCTCTGGCAAACAGTGAAGCACACACACAAATCCCAGCACCAGCCCAGCGCTAGGGAGCCTCTGTTGGCACAGCCTCCCACCTGTAGCATTCAAAATGCAATTACTCTTTGAGAGGTGGCTGTATGAAAATAGTGCCCCATTTAAGATGAAAATCTGCGCTCTTTGTGTCTCCAGGTCAGATCTGTTTCCCGAGGAAAGCTGGTTTACACTGCCGGCTGCCCCACTGCAGAGTCATTACAAGCAAGAGAACTGCAGGCTTTGTCACTGACAATGGCAAATCAGACTCAAGCCAATGTAAACTCAACTTTTTCTGTTTCTCCCAGTCATAGCAAGAAACTGGTTTTCCACTTCTTATTTCACGTGTGCCACAGCAGCCAGTCTGCAACAAATGAATGAGGTTGGATATATTTCCACACAGCAGCTCTCACTTTTAAAAGAACTTAAAACTATTTTACATAGTTCAGGAACAGTAAAAAAATGTGTAGAAAACAGGAGCAAGAGGACACATACACTACACAAAAGGTCAGTATGTCTTGATGAAAAGTGATTCTATGTATTTCCCAAAGGTACTAAAAAAACAGCCTTTTTATAGCAGAAATGGTGCATTGGTAGAACTTGTTCAGAGTCCCCATTTACAATCTCTGTCTAACTATCACCGTTGATGCTATGTATGTCAAGGAGTGCCCTGGGACCCATACGTTAACATCGCACTGCTGTAAATCCATTGCAACTCCTGGGATTTCTTGCTCTGGGGTCACCAAGATCAGCATCTGTCAGTGACTCCCCCTCTCTCTCTCTGACAATAGCTTTTGCAGCCATCCCTCGTTGTTTGAAGAGCCACAGATGTAAATGAAAACAGAAGGAATTATTTCGGCCTCCATGCAGTAAACTGACAAGCTCTTGTTTAAAAGGCACAGGCTTTTACAAAAACATCCAAATCCCTCACAGTTTTGCTGCTACATATCCTGAAAGCTGAAAGAAACAGAACTTTGTATACAATGTTTGGATGAATTAGCGAGCCCCTGTCCAAACCATCCCTGATAACTGTTCTGGTGGGAAAAGTTCAGTAATAAGAAGGAACCACTACTAAAAAGCAAAGGGAAATCCCTTCAATGGGAGAAATCTCGGGGATGGGGATTTTATTAAGAGATGGAGGAGGAATGGAACAACTTCGTGGTGAATCTAAAAATTGGAACTGCTTTTCTACTATCATATGCTATTTTTACATCCAACCTGAAGTTGCAACTGATGGAATCGCATCTTCACAGTTCTCCTAACGCCGTCAGGCATCGTCCTGGTCACCAACACCAAACCTAATTAGCTACAGCCACTCCACTTCCTTACCACCACCGCTCGCTTGTGCCTTGACATCCATCGAGCCAGCAAAACGGGGTCCCGAGCGGGACCAGCCCGGCTACCCCAGGTGAGACGGAGTGAACAGCGGTTGCCAGGACGCTGCACCACCGGCCAGCATCTGTAACTAACGAGTCATTAGCCTTGCTGTATCTTGTATGAAGGCGCTGTTTTCCTCACCGGGGAGCTGCGCGGACACTGCCGCGGGTCCCGGCCGCTCCTCACTCTCTGCCGGACACTCGGCAGCCTCCCCCTCGGCGGCGGAAGGGGCCCCGGCTATGGAAACACGAGAGAACCCCAATACTTTCAGTTCGGGAGCGCGGAGAGTCCGCCAAGAGGCAGATGCCGGCAGGAGCAGCCCTTCTCCTTCCCCCTCATCAGGGGCAGAAGGTAACAGAGAAACTTTCAGGCGGTAACAGGAAAACTGTGTCTCACAGCAAGCCGCAGCCCTGCCTTGCCCCGGCCGCCTCTCCCCTCCCGCCCCGAGCTCCCCGTTCCCCCGCTCCGCCCGACATGGGGCCGCCCCCCGCACACAACCGGCCGCACATCGCCCCTGCGGAGCGGGGCGGGCGGCAGCCCCACGACCCTCCTCCGCCCCTGGCCCTCCCCCTGCACTCACCGCGGCGGAGAGGGGACGCGGCGCAGGGAGGAGCCGGACCACGGGCGCTTCCCCTCGGGAAGGAGCTCCCGCCCCGCCCGTGGTCTCTCCGCCCTGGCGGGGAGCGGCTCCTCCCCACGTGGGCATGGCCGAAAGCCTCTTCTCCTCCCGGGCCGCGGCTTTCCCTCTCCACGCCGGCATGGCGAAGGCCTCCAACCCCGAGGAGTGCCGGGGTCCCGACTCGGAGAACGCGGCATCTCCCGGCCCTGTTTTCCTCAACGGGAGGCACCTTCGGTCAGCAGCCCCAGGGAGGCTGCGGGGAGATGGAGTTCCACTTTCTTCCGGCAACAGTGAAATACCCATTGAAGAGTTCAAAAGCCCAACTGGGTAAAGGTAAAGCGGAATTGGTGCTGGTCACAGAATCCCAGGGTGGAAGGGACCTCGAGGACCATCTGGTCCAACCTTTCTCAGCAAATATGACCTAAACTAAGTGGCCCAGCACGCTATCAGCCTGATCATCGGTATCCAGTGCTGGCGAGTCCCGCACTTCCTTGGGGCAATTATTCCAATGGCTGACAAATCATCTTCCTCTGTTTGCAGCCAGAATCCCTCCAGGAGTTACTTTTGCCCATTACCACTCACCTTGTGACTCCTCGTAAAATGGGAGCCTCCATTTTTGTTGTAGCCACCCTCTACTGTTCATTTAATAAATTTATATATGAAAAACAATCCTTCAAATTAACCATCATGCCTTCAATACCAAAATTACTCCATTAAACCCCACAAATAACCAACAGAAGTTTCAGTTACCTTTCCATGTAGCTCACATATGCAACACTGGTATTCTTGAAGCAGGCACCGAACAGGGAGAGGTTTAGTAACTGCAGTTTTATTTACCCAGACTAGACATTGCCAACACTCAAAGTACTGTGTTTTGCTGCAGACACAGCACCCAACTCTGAAAACACACATGGGACAGCATCCATCCATCCCCAGCAGAAGTTTACAGAAACAGTTACGCATCTTACAGTTAGACATCTTACTTTGTCATTTGTTTATCTAAGCAGTCACACAGTGACACCGGTTATCACTTACATCCCTCTGTACATTAAGAGAACAGCAACAACACACACTGTACAGAAGATAAGCCAAGGTTCAGTTGTTCGGCATCTTTCTGGGTGTCAGTTTCCCCTTGTTCCCCATAGGTTAACTACAGGGGTTGCCGAGTGCCATGAAGATAAGTACTCTAAACCTCGCAAAAAGCTTCCAGTTTTGCAGACGATTGTCAAAGCTGGCGGTGGGGAAGAGGCCAAGTCTGTTCATCTGGGGTATAACAGACAAGCAAAACCATGACACAAATGCATCAGGACTCACAGGGGACTTCCTGATTTCACTGCAAGTGAGAGCGAGGCTTAGACAGCACCAAGCCAGTCAAAAAGGTCATTTAAAAACCCCTTAGAATTATCTGACTAAACTGAATTCTTTAGAATTTGTAGGTTATCTCCAACCTATTATTACGCATGGAAAGTAGACAGCCATTGTACTTTGGATGAGACTCTTTGCCAAATGCTTTCTTCAGGGCTGGGTTGCCTTTTGGACTAACACTTAAAAACATGGAAATAGTTTAAAAACCCCCATTACTTTTCTTTGTTAATTACATAAACAGAAACATGAAGTCCACAGCTTTAGGTAGCTTGGCCTTTAAACCACTGAGAGAAGCAGCAGAGGAAAGAGTTTAGTCTTGGTTTAGAGTTTGAGGCTACTTTGCATCTAACAAGTCTCTGAAAGTCTTGACACTAGTGTATACAACACTGAAGAACACAGGGCCTGATCCTGCAGCCCTTACTCCTCAGAAGGCAACAGACTCATCAAGACAGCCTTTTTCTTTTAAAAAGGTCAGTACGTGGGACATGAAGCACAGATCTGTGTGCAGCACAGCATGACAATTACAGAAAGGGAATGTCTAAATCTGCAACAACTTCAGCGGGTACTCAGGCTATAACAAAGCAAAGAAGTTACCCATGTCAGTGTGTCATCAGATGGCAAATTATGTCTGATGTGGATGCAGCGCAAACTCATCTTTCCTGGATAAATAAACAAACTGCGGATCAGCAGAGTGATGAGAGATATCTACATGAAGGTGAATGGCCAAGCAAGCGCAGAGGTATTCTATGCAGAGTTGTTTTCTTTAATAGCAGCTTCAATTTTTTCCATGATTGCCACTGGTCCTGCATAGTTATTAGTTTCAATAGCTTCTAATTTCTTCTGATAGTCAGTTGGCAAGCCATTCTGTTTTGCACCCATACAGATAACCTATAATCAAAAGAAATAAAAAGAGAAAGCCATCAATAACAGCGTTAGGAACAACAGAACTCCTCCAAACTTTCTTGTATGGGAAGAACTACTTAAGGTAACAAGAGAATTAATCCCAAATAATGCTATTTGTACCTAAAGATAGCCAAAGGCTTCTGGAAGACCACCGAAGACCTTAATAATATCAACAAAATTACTCTGAAAAGGCTGGTAACAACACTCAGACATACCCCTAAGATTCCAAAATCTTAATAGTTACACAAGTAGTACACAATCTCTACTGTTGTACTCCACAATCTATAATTACACAAGACTGTACAATTCAGCTGTTAATTCAGTTATTCCATTCTTTCAAGTGAGGATAGGAACTACTTTCTCAGCCTTTAGCCAGCCTTAGTATCTCTTCTGAGTGAGAAGCAGCGTATATTGTTGAAGTTGGTTTTCTAACTCAGCAGTTCAAACCACAGCAGTGAGTACCCAAACAGGTTACAGAGTAACAGAAACAGACAGTTTAGTGAAAAAGCCCAGATTCCTTAGGGTTTGTTAGGGTAGCTTTCCTTCTACATACAAAATAAACCTAAGCGTTGGTGCTAGAGAGTGTCAGTGAGAGGAAAAGAGGAAGCTGTAGGAACCCAGACTTGAAAGAGACCAGCAAGTTCCCAATGAATAGATATACACACAGTTTTTAAAAGCTGACACTTGTAAATATTCTTTCATGCATTCAACATCCAGGAAATTCAAGGATGAGCTGTCCAGAAAGGATGAGGATGACCTTTGCCACAGAAAGCGCCTCACAGTAGGTGGGTGCTGATCACTGTGTGTTGACGCAGTCACCTGTACTAAATCTTTAGCCCCCTTGCTTGGTTAACTTAAGCAAGTAAAAGCTTGGGGCATGGGGGAAGAAGAGAACTAACAACGGACTCTGACAACAGCAGGAGGGAATGGTTAGCTAGATAAAGTTGCCAGTATTGGAAGTCTGCTCTTACATCATACTAGTGAGAGCTGACACACAGCAGCAGACTACTGAAATTCCCTGAAAAGTCCTAAAGATCTGTCCTGACAGGAAGTGGGTTGGCAAGGAGGAGGTCTGTGAAGTAGCAGAGCCTGCTTTCTAAGCAAGCTTTCTCTTCAAGAGTCCTGCAGCAGCTGGCCTCTGCTATGCTCCTGGAAGCTGACTCACAACAGTGAGTTCCTCAGTTAAGAGAAAGCGGCACACTTGGGATTTGGTAAGCTCAAGCTTTGCTTTTGGTAGAAAAAGGTCAACATGTGACAATGACGTCTCTCTACAATTGCTAAAGCGGCACAATTCCAGACATGCTGTGATTCCACCTGAGGCTAGGCCCACATCAGATCTCACAAGCTAAGCAGGTCAGGCCTGCTGCGTGACTGGGTCATGTGTCTCTATAGAGCCAGTGTGTTGCAGAAGTGCTGAAACACTTCTGCCTCACCAGCCATCAAGTGGGAAGGCTGCAGTGCTGCTGAAGTCCTGTGATATACTGATGATGCCTCTTTTAAAAGAAGGCAGGTGGGCTTCTCTATTAAATGACAGCAAGATACTCATATGACAAAGACAATCTGTGCCCTTGAGACTATAAACCAGGTGCTATATTCTCCCCACAGAAGCTTCCCTCTGTCCTTTTAGTGGAGTGCATTAATTTTTCAGAGAATTGCTGCATATCTACAAACGGCATCTTTCAGAAATCCTTGTGTCAGTCATAAGTAATTCACAAGTTAAATAGAGTCTTCATGCAAGACACAACTAAGCCAAAAAGTAAAACTGTTTTAGCAGGCCTTTAAGAGCTAGCAGTTCTCTGCGAGCATCATTACAGCAACACATTGCACAAGGATCAAGTTATACCTTTATTTACGGAGGATGGAAGGCATGACTAACTAACATATTTCTTAACTAGGACAGAAGCACTCCATTATGTATTTCTAGTAATTCTTCCAAAGTTACAGTGATGCAATACCTACCTTTTTATACTGAGGAGAAGGGGGACCACTGACATAGTCCTGCATCTGGTAGCTCCGACAGGTCAGCACCTCTCCTGCTTGAGTCTGAACATTAACTTCTATTGGGACATAAATGCCAGCTTCAACTCCCTCTTGCCTGTAAAGGGCATATATTCCTTTTATGCCATGTAACAGGTATATCTTTCAAATAAACTGTGCAATTAAACATATGCATTTATTATAACAGAATTCAAGGCAGGACACTGGTCTGCACTGTTAACAGACTTAAAGAAGAGCAAATAAAGCAAAATGTGTTCCAGGACTTTCTGTGCAGACTTGTATCATAGCCAAAAATATTTCTACAGCAGCAACAGCAGTAGCATTCACTTTCATAATTTTCTCTCTGCAAGAAAGATGACTTGCAAAGTTAGAGAATACTCTTTGTGAATTAATTACAGTGCAAATCTGGTAATCTACAAGGGAAACACAACCAAGAGTATCACAATTAATGAGCCAGGCACGTATCAGTCATTACCTTCTGCCCCGACAATGAAACAATTGTAAAGTTGTGTCTTGCCCATTGTGTTACTTTTCAATAAGGGGAAACTCACACAACTCTTGCGATGCACGTTCCAAAGAATAATCCAAGACACCTTTGAGTTTGTGTCAGACTTGTACAGCAGCAAAGAGCTAGATCAGGGAAAACTCCATTTTGTTAGTTTTTCATTAGCAAAACCATGCTGTCTTAAGAAAACAAAACCAAACTCAAAACCAAGGCTACTTGCCATCTTCAGCCATTTAGCCACCTTTAGGTGTGCTTTAGATATGAGTGATAACATGGGTTTTAACATTGCCCATCAAAATATCATTTTGACAACTTATCTTTGAAGTTAACATACGCAACACGGGCCATGTTATGCGAGTAATTATGTTAAGCACAAGTAGATACTGGAAGCTAACTACAGATTCAAAGTCTACAAAGACTGCAAACTCAGTCAATTGGGTGTGAAGAGCAAGAAAAATGGTACAGTAAAGGAATGTTTACAGAAGAGATTAACTGCTATGATATATAAGGAAAAGTCATGATTTAGTCTGTAACCTCTGTGTGAAATAGAGGACAAAAAAACCCAGTAAAATAAATCTGGCCATAAGACAGCACCAAAATACATCTGAAGCCAAACAGTTCAGCCACTTAAGCAAAACATTCCTCTCCCATATTTCTTTTCTCTATATTACATTGGTTTACTAGTAGTTCAACTAACTTCATGCAGCATCAATTACACATTCCCTCTTCTGCTTCTGGATAACAAGCACAGACCTCTTTATCCAGACTGGGGAGGAAGAAAAAGGAAGGAGGGAAATAGAGCTATTTTTTTCTTGATCCATGGAGGTTTCAGGAAATAACTTGAGGAACTCACAAACACATCTGCTTGTGCACAGCCAGAGAATCCCACAACCCTCAGCAGGGACACGTGCAACTCATTTGAGTTGGTTAGAGCAGTCCCTAGAAGAACACGTCCTATTTCCTTCCATTTCCAGTTCAACTCTGTGACATCAATGAGGCAGCTGGAAAAAAAGCATTCTGTAATGCTAGCATCCATTGTGCAGTTCCTGCTGATGTTACAGCACTCAAATCTCCAGCATCTTAGCCAGCCTTAAAGTTTATCTCCTGTCAAAGAAATGCCAGGGATCTGCAATTCTACAGTATTTAAACAAAATGTCTAGAAATCAAAATACAGAACAATGTCCCCATGAAGTAGGGAAACACAGTGCTACTATTAAAGCAGATGCTACCAGCCAGGCTTTTTATACTGGTGAAAGTTTATGCTTTAGGAAAGCATGGTAAATGGGGAAATTTAAATAAAGGTCAGCAGAAACAGGGGCAGGAGGTCAGTGATAGTGTATGCAAAAGAGGGGGAACCCAGGAGATGATAAAGCAGGGATATGTGATGCTCTCTCCAACCATAAGTATACCAAGTAGATGCCCTCCTGCTTAGGACTAACACTCACAGCCAGGACATGAGAGTGCTGAGTGCCCATTCCCATGGTGGGCTAACAGAACTTGGGCAATCATTTCTGTTGTGTTTTAGGCTCACTGTAGGCAACCAAAACCAAGTTGGAATTTCCAAGTTCCATGGCCAAGGTTATAAGGACACATCTACACAGCACGGTACAGCCATGACCAAAATTGCAGCAGTAACCAAAGGCAGGAGAACTGTATTAATGTAGTTCTTTCAGTGGGCTTAATATGCCCTGCTTTCTTAGCCTCACAAGCCCAGATTTTTACCGAGTTTAATCGATGGTGAATAATGGCTCTGAAAAAACTATCTTTGTGTACCAGAAGCACTGTGCTGGGCAGGTGCATCCCAAAAGCTGCAAGAAGCACATGACACCAGTTAAAATTTTGGAGATTAAGTTCTAAATCCTGTCTTAAATGCTGCAAGAAATTATGCTACACCTTGATTTGTTTGCCCAGGTGGTCCTCTAGACTTCAGCCTGGGAACAACTTGCTCAGGTTGCCTTAAACTTGTTTTAATTATCAGGCACAGGCAGAACATTCTCCACCACGCACTGCAATGGTGCAGGCAGCCTCTCCTATTCAATGGGAGAAACAGGTCCCTGCTTGGATATACCTCGAGTTCACAAAAGTTTGACTCCTTAGAAGACATGTAAAATAAACTCCTCAAAAGGTCCCATCGCCTTTATTAAAGACTCCCTTCTCTTCTGCAAAGTCTTGTCCTCATCCCTTCCTTTTCACTACATCTGGAGACTACAGATGTATAGAGATAGGAATTGACATCAGTCTCAAAGGAAACTCTCCCTAAAGCAATGGAAGGGAAGTCTCAAGAAACTCTCCCGAATAAAGAGTTAAGAGTCATTTATGTGATGGAACATTGTAAGGTCAGGGGTTAAAAAAAGGAGCCTGACCGATGCATCAGCTCCAAATCAAGGCCCACGTCTTATAAAAATACCCCTAAGTAGCTTTATGTTGAAAACAAAGCCATTTAACCCCAATTGTGTTAGAAGTCAATACACACACTATGAAGTGAAATTCACATCTTAAAGTCCAAAGCATCTTTTTGATTCCGACACCAACACTTCCCCACAGCTCTTCACCAAAAATTAACTACCATTTTTCAATAGCTCTCTAAAGTAGAAGACAGCAAAAGTTAAGTCACCTACTTATCCAGTGAACTTAAATTGCTAGCGTTCATTTTCCACACTATTCCCCATACTTCGTCTCCAGGGCTCTGAACAATGGTAGCTGTACCTCCATGCCAGATAGAACTTGTCCTGCCTTGATGATGGCCAAACTCGAGCTTAAAATCCTGCAAACGAAACCAATGCAGAGAATCAATTTCCACTTAAGATAAGGGCTGTTGGCTAATCTTGATGTGAATGGGGCAGCTAAAGGAGAATCTGCAGGTAGTCAGTTGGACCCACAGAAGGAGGAATGGACAGGTGGGATCTGATCCAGCTCTCATCTCACAAGGGGCTGTAGTCAGCCTTTTTCACCTCCCCGTAAGAAACAGCAGCCTTGGGACAAAGGGAACAGAGATCTGGCAGAGAGCACTACTGATAAAAGGCTTGGTCTGTTGAGACCGGGATCAATCAAACCTCTTTGGAATCTGGCCTAAATATGAGCTAACGAGAAGAAAGCAGAGGTATCCCTTTATCAGGAGCAGCACACACACCCCATTGCGCAGTAAACACTGTACCGCTGAAGTCAGCTTGACTTTTGTCCAAGTTGGCAGTGACAGGACTGCCGATGTTCATCCCGTTAGGCAATCTGGAGGGCCCTCAGCCGAGGTGTGCCATGAAGGACGGAACTGACTACTGCCTTCTTCATTCCCCAAAAGACAAGCCCACCCAGCGCCCACTGCTGTGCAGATTTTGGTGCGGTTACAAGATGTAAACACTACCATGCAGGTTCCAGGAAAAGAGTGAGGATAAAGAAGCCCACAGGATGGTGAACTGTGGATCTTATCTTCATGCACCATCCTGTGCATTTTCCAGTGTTTTGTGGCATCACCCCACTGAAATGTTCCTGGGTGTTTCTACGTGATGGTGTATGCCTCCTTGAGTGAGCTTATTCTGCTTTCTACTGTATTTAAACAACACCTGAAGTTGAAACATTTTTAGAAATGAAGTATCTCTTCCTTACAATAGCACATATTACCCATAGAGACAAAAGAGAGTAACAGGTCCCTGCATTTTACCAGAGTAATTTCCCATCTGGCTCCACACACCACCTTTCCTCTCCTATTTGTTAGCCACTTCGTGGATCCTTCCCTAGCAGTAGAAAACGGAAAGAAAAAGAAACCCCAAACCAACTAATTTTACAGAAGACTTCCCGCTTAACCACAAGAACAACAAAAATAACCCCAACCTACCCAACCCCACAGCTCTGCTTATTTCTCATCATCACCCTCTTTAAGCTACACTTTTAATCTGAAATATGTGTTTGTACCTATTAGTATTTGCTTTCTGAGACATGTTGCCTTCTTGTAATATACCCTAAGAGATATGGGAAGGAAATCTGCAGAAGCTGAGCAGTTGGAGGCTCACACACAGCACAGCACTGATCAGCAACCATTTTTGTTGTAGCCTTTCAGCGATGTTTTCCTGGCCTGACCCACACTGAATACCTGCAAGGAGGTGTATACAACCATCAGGTAACACCCAAAAAGGCGACAGAGACTGCACAGGAATAGAGCGGTTAGCTCTGGTTCCAGAAGCAGGAAACCTGATGTTATGCTGTGTGGCAACTGCAACAAGCACCGCAGGGCAGAGGGAACAAACACACTACATACTTTCTTGCGCCAAGAGCTTGGTCTTTGGCCCTTCTTCTAAGTACCAATGTAACACCCTTTCTGTGCGTGTTATGCATCCCAGTCCATACGGCTTTTGGCTGAAGATTAACAAAGCTTCAAGAAATAAAAGCAGAGGGAAGTTAATTTAGTATTGTAGTTCAGCAGCAAAAATATCCTGCTTACAGGTTGGTTTTCCTTTTTTAAGCCAACACAACCCTACCATAGGGCAATTAATAGAAATCAGCTCCAATCTTTACACACTTAGTCACTTCCAAACCTCAGTGGCCTTCCACCTCGAAGCAAGGGAGCAAAGCCACCGGTGTTAACAGAGAGCATGGCAATCAGAGGCTGGCCAGAAAAGCAAGAGCCTGACTGTCCTGCAGTGTGATAGATGTGCCACCTGAAAACCTACCCAAAACCCAAAAGGAAAGCTGAAGCATAGGGCTCTCTTTTATTCCAAGGTAAGTACACACTACTGCTGCTTTCCTCCTCGTCTTCCACATCTGATTCTGCAAGGTGCTGGGCTCTCAACACGTTCCTCAGTGGTACCTCTAAGCACCTGACACTTTGTAGGAACATGCCTCAGTTGCCTGGTTGATAGTTCAGAGAGACACCAAGTACCTGACTACAAGCAGCTTATTAATGACAAGCTTTTGGAACTTCTTCACACACTCTCACTTAGATCATTTCCTACCAGTTACCCCAAGAGAACCTTTAAGTCATCCTTAAGTGGCATCAATCGATACTCTGCTTCTCCAAGGATCCTTCCAGCTGTACAAATCTCTACATCAACTCAACGACCATAAGCTCGTATTTCCAAGTCTCCCAAAGCCAACCTGATGTACTATCACTTCATAACCCCAGGCAGGGGGAGAACTGAGAGGGGATATAGGAAGGAGCCAGCGGCTGCTCTACAGCCCTGAGGGCAGCTTGCACCCCACCTGACACACAACACGGGCTTCCTCACTTCTACCTGTTTGTCTCAGTATCCAGCACGGTAGAGGGGAATGAGGAACCGTGATTTATAAGCCAAGCATCACTGCCCTGAACTCATCCCGCAAGCCCAGCCACCACCTGCAGCTCCACGCGTTCCGGCCCGCAGCTCCCGACACGCAGTGTCGCGGCTGGCAGCACGGCAAACGTGCTCAAACGCGGCGAGACAGAGACACGCGCAGGGGCGGACCTAACGCCAACGCTCGCGGGGCGCCGGCAGCCCGGCTCGGCCGCCCCGCAGCAGCAGAACGCCGGCAGCAGAGCCAGGCCCCGCGGCCCGCACACACCTGCAGCCGTGCCAGGCCGTACAGCGCCGCCGAGGGGTTGCTCAGCAGCAGCCGCTCCCGCAGCAAGTTGCTGCCGTACGCGTAGTACAGGAAGCGACCGCCGTCGCGCCCGGTGCCGGTACCGGAGCTCCGCTCCATCGCCCCGCTCCCGGCGCGCCCGCGCCGCGCTGCGCTGCGCCTTTAAGCCGCCCCTTCCCGCCGATCGCCCTTGG
>JAOEHY010028953.1:0-19428 GCA_025447955.1 Psilopsiagon aurifrons
TAAGTTACAACTGAGGAAGTCTCATACATACCTATTCTTTGCTTTAAAATGCCTGGGTTTTGCCCTGCGTGCACACAAACACAAATGGGAATTATGTCCTCTGAGTGCAATTTGAACTATACAGCCTGGGATCTGTGCCTGGCATTGAGTTCACTTTTTTCCCTCCAGAACAGAAAGGCCACATCCACTCAGCACTCTTTCATCGCTTTAGGATCAAGTAGGATGGTCAGATTGCTGGGGGGGGGTGTGTGTGTGTGATTTTGTCCCTCAAGGAGTTCATGGTGAAAACAGACTTTCAAGCACACGAGAGAGGAGGCTGGGGGAGGTTGTGGTAAGCAGCATGGGGGGGCCGGGTTTGTGAAATCCCGTGTGAATCCCTACTCCGAGCTGCTTACACACCCCGGCTGGCTCACGTACCTGGACAGTGTCTCATCTGCAGGCAGACGGCAGGAAGCGATCCCGTCCTTTGGGGCTGTGTGCCCTTTAGGACGTGGTTGAACCTAGGGAAACACGGGGTTTCATCAGGACAGGAGACACCACAAGGCTGCTCTTGCAGCCTTTAGCTGACGCCGTAGGTGGGACAAGGCTTAGGGAACAGGGGCCCTTCTATTTTGGTGCTATTCTTCAACCACTAGCTGGAGAAGAGCACCAGTGCAGAGTCCTGTGTAGATGATCTGCCTGTAGGAGGGACATTTTGCACAATGCTATCCATGCCTTGCCTGAGTTGGCTTTGTTTGGAGTCACTCATTAGTCAGGCAAAGCTTTCAGTGTTTGAACCTGAATGTCACTTTCTTCCCTGACAAAGGGCCAAGCTAAGAGGAGCCAAAGGCTTCACCACTGGTTAGAAGGCAAGCCAGGGGTTACTCAGAGCCAAGACGCACGAGAGCCTGGCTCCTCAGCAAACGTAATCTGCCTCCTGTTGTTTTCCCCATGGAGTCACGGCGGGGTGAGGAGGATGTGCTGGTGACAGATGGCTGACGCGACTCACTAAGTGCTAAGGGTGACTGGGCTGTGACTCAGCAAGTGTTTGGTTTCAAGAGCTTGGGAGCATGTGCTTTTGCGCTGGTAACAGTGGCCCTCGTTGGCTCTCCTGAAGGACTGGGCATGGGCTGTCATCTGAAGCCTGTGCCTGCCATCCTCCATGGGAGGAAAGCAGGTACACGTGGCCCATTGAAGCAGAAAGTCAAGCTCCTAATTACTGTTTACATTGGTAAAGGATAATGTTTGAGCACGTATAAATGTGTGACCTGCCGGTGGTGCGCAGGTGTCCTACTGGCCTTCAGAAAGGAAACCATTCAATGTCCTGGCCTAAAATAATGACCAACTTGCTTGGAGGAAGCAGGACTCGGAAAACTTCTTTTGCAGTCGAGTCACTAGAGGGGGACAAAGACCTAGTGTGGGTGCACATCACTCTACCAGCTCCCTGGTGCAGCTGCGGGAGACACATTGGAGGGGCAGAAGCAGAGATGGCCCTTGTCTACTTCAGACTTGAAGGTGTCCAAGTGCTGTGACAGCTTTCTGGATGCTGAGAACCATTGGGGAAACAAAGCCACTCCGTTCCCTCAGAAGCAGGGCAGTACATGCATGCTCATGTGTAGTTGAGCAGCCTTTATGTTGGTTCTTCCAGCATATCACCCTACCTAAGGCCAGCCTGTCCATAGCTGGCTGGAGCTTTCAAAGGCTAAATTCTAGCCATTGCACAGTACAAGGCAGTGTCATCTGGGGGGACAGCCCAGACAACCATGTATGTTCACAGGCACATAACACTGTTCTCCTTTCTCTTATAAACTGGGAAGAACTGAATCCTCAGGTCTGGATAGGTGCCAGGTGTTGCTGTTATCTCTGTGTGTTAAAGACGTCATGGAAACACTGGAGGACTTGAACAAAGTGTACTTGAGTGCATCCCACACACGTGCAGAGAGTAGACAGAAGTGGTCGTGGCAAGCAGCAAGGCAGTTTGCAGCTAACATGTTGACCTGAAGGGCTTAAAAGCCACTGCACATTCTCCCCTGGCGAAATGTAGACCAGAATGACTCATGTGAATGGATTGTGATATGCAGCCCTCAGCCCAGCCAGGCTGCGTGGGGAACCAAGGCACTCCCATTTTCTCCCCTCCAGCATACTTCCCTGACCAGATCCAGGACAGAGCCATTTTGGCTCTGACTGGAGCTGGTCAGAACATGTTTTTCTTTTCGTCTCTTTTCCCCTCCTTTACCCTTTGGAAAATGTTGACATGTTAGCAAAGGGCCGAAAATCCAAACCCTGAATATTTTCCATTGGAAAGTGCTGGGGGAAAAGGGAGGAGAATAATCCCCAAAATGCCAACAATCAAATCTCTTTTTCTTTTAAGGCTTTTGGCTTTACAAGAGGGGGCACATTTGAAGGACAGTGAACACTTTCTATGAAAATATCTGCTCTCTCAAACCCCATTTTTTTAGTAGACAAGTGTTCCAGCTGGCATTCTTTTCACTGGTGATAGTCTGGGCATTCTCTACATCTAATTTTGGAATAGACCTGAAGAAAACTTAATTGATTTTATTGGAATATAAGGCACAAACGGTACTCCCACTGCACAACTGATACTGGTATTCTCAGTATCAGGACAATATAACCTGATATTCTCTCTTTGACAACAGTGCTGTTTACACAGACATCTCAAGTGAGTTTGGGACCTGCTCTCTGGAGACACTGCACCCCCAGAGCTCCAGCTGACTTGCCTCAAACCTCAGAGCACATTCCTGAAGGGAATCAACTGTTCACAAGGTCATATTAAAGGCTGTGAAGGAGGTGCATTACCTGTAAATATCCCATGACTAAATGATAGTGCAGAAACACTTACAAAGCATTTTGTTCTGATGTCTTTAGCTGATCTAGATTTCTGCCTGAATTGTAGTGCAGACCTGGAGCATCTGTTTCACCTCATCTTTGCACATCATTCTGCTTTCCTTGGAAGTTAAAAATAAAAAAGGGGCAGTGGTAGCATAACAGAGCACACACATTTGTAGGAGATGAGTTTTGCCCTCAGACTTTTACTAAAGGTGGCTAATAGCAGGTTAGAGTTTAAAAAAGGAAAGTTCTGAAAATGGGCATACACTGGTCATACAGAAATTCAGGCTGAGAACTAGCAGAGCCTTTCAAAACAACAGCAGAGAGAAGTTCAGAATAGCCTCCAAAGAGGAGCAATGGGAACAAAACCTGTTTGAACACATTTCTTTACCAGTTGTGTGAAGCAGAGTAGATTCAATGACCCAGAGGTCCCTTCTAATGTGTTGCGCCTCTTCCCCCATTTTTTGGCACACTGAAGCAGTTACGCTTTGCATTCTCTCTGCTGTGATCTAGCAACTGCACTGCTGCACTTTGTCCAGATATAGCACAGGTCTCTGTCCCCTGTCACCTCCAGGTTTTTCTGACCTAGCCACCTGTGGATGAATTAAGTCAGTGCCAAAGAAGAGGCATATTTGGCATCATCAAATCTCTGTGTTTAATTTCCTTTTCTGTTTAAGAACCTCTCCCCATCATCATTAAAGCTTATAAAGCAGTGAGTTTAAAGAGATAATGGTGCAAAATCTCAGTTTTAGACCTCACCTTTATCTGTTGGGGACAACTAAGCTGCATATTGACAAAAGGAAGAGGCACTAAATGTCTCTGGTAACACAGTGACAAGAAACACAGAGCTCCCAAGAGCCTGCACTGGTGCTGAATGTAATTGTCATATTTTTTCAAGGTAAGTAATCAATTTTTCACTTGCGGAACTCTACTTTTGAGTTAATAAAGTCAGAAGATTAAGAGCTTTCTCCCCCCACCTTGGAAATACAACTGTATGCAAGGAGCCACAGCAAAAAACGTAGAAGTAGCCATCCAGAGATGCAGAGCTGTAACTAGGCATTGGGAACACATACACACATAGCTGGGGTCTAGCTGTGTGATCTGCCAAAGGCTGAGCTGTCCTTGCTCCTGTAGGTGCTAAAGGGGCAGATGCAGAAACAAGGAGATCCCGAGTAAGAAGACAAAAGGTCAAATGAATCACCCGGTCACTGTGTGAAATGTAATAACTGGGAGAGCAAACACATTAAGCTAGGGCTTGTGACTGGTAACATTCAGGAAACATGTTCCACAAATCCAGCTTTCCAAGAAAAATCCAATTCTAGCTTCCTTCTGGTAATTTAAGGAAGCAACAATCTGTTCATACGACCCTCAGATCAGGCTGGCACAGGGACTGGATCTGCCAATAAACACTGAAGAACAGCCCCTGTGCGCCAGAGCAGCGGTACATCCCAAGCACCACTCTGCTCCCGATTGGGGCAAGGTGAGAGGCTACTCAGGGAGAGCACATGGACCTGGACATTTCCTTCTCCCTTGTGTTTCCTCAGCATTTGCCTTTGTTGGATGTTTGATGGTGTGCCCTGCCTGTCCCCTTTAGTGTCCATTTACAGACTTGTTGTCTTCAAATTTGTCTGATCCCATTTTCAGCCTGCTGATGCTGTCTGCCTCAGTAGCCTGCTGGGCCAGCAGCTTCCAGTAGTTCTCTACTTAATGTGATGCAATTTCTTCAATCTGTTTTGAACTTGTTTCCTCCTGGTTTCACTGAGTGCTCCCTGCTCTACTGTTGGCCACTAATAGCTCTGCATTCACCTCAGCCATCCTCGTGTTGTGAACGCAGTCCTTAATCACCAGAAAAATAGCCAAGAATTGCAATATTGGGTTGCTCAGCTCACTTCCATCCCTGTCGCTTGCTGACCCGCCCGGAGTAGGTTTATGCCTGGAGCACTCTGGCTGTTACCAAACTCAGAGGGGAGCAAAACGACAGCAGAGCAAATGGAGCGCAACTTCCTTCCAGTGCTCGAGTCCCTGCGCAGCTGCTCACGGGTGACGCAATGGGTCCGTTCTGCGGTCAAGAGCTGGATGCTGATGGTCCTGTCCCGATCCTGGGGTTCTGCGGGTCTCTGCCCTGCAGGGGGCTGCAAAGCTGCGAGCAGGATTTGGGCAGGGTAGGCTGGCAGCCCCGGCGGAGGAGTCAGGGGCATCTTCCAAAGTGGCTTTAATTAATGAGCACATGTGCAGTGAGGAGAGTTACAGCATCCCACTCAAATTGTTGACTTGGAGCCGCTTCTGGAGGCAGCCGTATTCTGCTCATTAGGAAAGAGCTTTTTTGCAATGCCCTTGGATTGGATGGCTCTTGGATTGCACCACGAGATCAAGTCCACGTACGGGCTGCCTGCCTTTCGGCTGCCAGCTCCAAGAGGGTTGTTTTTCTTGTCTTCTCATTCTCAAGGAGTGCTCAGCCAGATGGCCTGTTTTCGAATGCACTGTGCGTTGGTTGGATGTGTGTTTGGAGAGTCTGCCAGCTTCACGAGAAGGAAGAAAGAGCAAAAGAAAGGGAAAAAAGCACCATTTGGTATCTATCTCTGGGACCCAGCCAGAGTTGAGGCTCTGTTTGAAGAAGGGGGGAGTCTTAAGAAAGAAACTCTAGACAAAATTAAAAGCTGGAAAAACTTTGAAGCTTGACAGACTGGGAGACTGAAGTTCTGTGCAACACCCATCCACTACCTGGCTCCCTTGCAAATATGTAGAAGATCCTCTTCAGATCAATAGTAAGAGCAAGCACAAGCACCAAGCATCTGCCTTGCTGTCCTTCCAGTGCGCCTCACCTATGGGCTGCTATGTGGAGAGATGACCCGGCCATTCTGCCCACCAAGGCTGGGTAGCACTGCCTGTGGCCTCTGGGATCTTGCTCTCAGTTCACCAGCACGCAGCTCGGACACATCAGCCCAGAAAGAGGAGCCACAGTTAATTAGTATGAAATCACTACCACCACAGCCCAGCTCTCAAAGAAGCTAGCCTTAATTTTACTGCAGGCCAATGGCGTTTTCCTGCAGCCCCTCATGTTGACTTCCCAGAAATACCTTCTGTTGATTTGGGGCAGCAAATAAACACAGGCCAAACCGGAGCAATGGCTTTTTCCAACACTCATTGGCAAATAATTCGAACCTGACGAGAAAAATCTGTGGTTTTGAAGTTTTGAAGTCTGTGTGGATTGTGCTTGGCTTTCTTTTATAACTAGATGTCGTGTTGTGGTAAAAACACATTGTTCCAAGCAGCAGGAGGAGGTCTTGTTAAGCAGAGCCGGAGAAAGCCACGTTTGTAACCATCCCCACTGGCTGTCACACCACTGTGCCTTACAAGCAGACTTCAGTCGCATACTGAAACCGTGGCACAAAGAGGATGGTTGCGGGAGCATGTGTATCTGTGCGGTGGGTGCCTGCAAACCTCCTGTCTCCACTGGTTGCATCATATGATTTTCAGTGAAATGCTGAGGATTCAGGGGCCCAGGGCTAACAGGGCGTCCATGGCAACATCGGCTGAGCTGTGGGTTACATGCTGCAGACAGCAGGGGCAAAGGGGCTCTTCTCACCCAAGCTGTGGGCAAGACCTGTGGGTATCTGCAGGCTATGGTAAGCACCTGTGGCTTTCCAGAACTTCCTGACTGGCACTGCGCCGTGTTCAGGACGCATTCAGTGTTCCTTTCACAGCAGTAGCAAAGACAGCATTTGCAGCATGTGAAGAGCAGGACCCTTCCCGGCACACGGGGAAACATCAGCAGCTGGTGGCAAAATGGACTCTGACACTGAGACTTGGTGGAGCAGACGCTGTCCTGGAAGGGAAGGAGGATCTGACAGCTCAAGACAATGACTACGACATGCAAATACATTTCTGCATGGGTAGGAAGGCTGCACGATGAGATCACCCCAATTCCCACTCTGAATTGGTAAAGTATTTACCAATTTTGGTAAATATTCCCAGCATAAGAAACCCAGGCTGCAGTACCTACAGTCACAGCTAAGATCATAACAAGGGGCTGGATTTTCTGCCTGCCAGAAAACAAGGTGGGAAAATCCAACAGTAAGTTCAACCAGGGCTTTTGAGGGCTCATTAAACCATTCAGGCAATTGCCTGATTGTCACCAAGTGCCATGTCATGGAATTGATAAAGGAAGGAGTTCTGTCTGTAAGTGTACGGAAAATTCCATGGTCCAGGAGCTGTAAGACTGGGCTTTGCCACAGCCAAATGAACTGCCCTAGGCTTGATACTGCACCTGATGGCACATGAATATAGTAATTACCACAGCATTCACATGAGTACTGTTGAGAAGAGGTAGCTGCATGTTTACAAAGGTCCTCGGTGCACTTTGAGTGGGAGATCAGCTGGAAACAAACTCACCCAAGCTGCACGGCTGTGCCAGACACCAGCACTACTGTATTAGTTTTCATGTGCTTTATTTCATTGCTGCAGTGCTGGCTGACCCCTGGACCAGTGCACCTCTAGGACACACACAGCGGGCTTCAGGCACAAACTGACAGGCCAGTCTGAGGAAACCTTTTCCTCTAAGATATCTGCTAACATTGTTTAAAGAGGGGAAGCTAGAAGAGCTGCCCAAACATGGGAGCTTGGAAATGCATGTATTGTAAAGAGGAGGGAGGCTTGCTTGCCTTCTAGCACCAGTCCTGGCTGCTGTGCCACCAGGCTTTGTGTATAACTATTTTAGCCAGTCATGTACCTGGATGGGAGATCTCTAACATTCAGAAAGTCTCCTCTACCCAGCTAGGCAGAGGCCAGTACATACCTCAGTATGATATGTTGAGGTACTGTGTTGTCCATTATGAACAACTGTGAGTGTGGCTGCACCCGAGTTCAGTAGCACCCACTGAGGAACTCTGGAGGATGGCACTGATTTAGCAGCAGAGCAGCTCACTTAGGCACCATCCTCCTTCAATGGCTCAAGGCCTTGAGAGGGAGCAAGCTCCCCAGCCCAGTTATAAAGTGGCCAACAATCTCCCCTTCCTCCATGCATGGCCTCATTCTGTACCCAGAAGCTTTCACAGCATATTCTTAACTTCATTAGAAAAGTAATGTTGATACCAAGAAGAAATGATGGGGAGCACACAGAGCTTCTATTTCCCAGTTGCCAGGGAAGACTTTCTGCACTACATCTCCAAACAACGGGAGATGACACGACAGGCAGAGGACAGAGTTGGACATCAGTAGCAAGAACGTGCTGATTGAAGCTGGAGAGCTGGTTTAAATTTACAGCCTAAATATACACAGAGCGGATGGTGCCTGAGAACCACACTGCAGAACCATACTGCTTATGCTGACAAGCCTATGCAGGCCAGGCATGGAGCCAGTCCTGTTCTTCTGCAGTGTCTCGCTCACATCCATTCTCTCAGACCATGAGCTTCCCATGATTTTATTGGTGGTCCACATCTCCTGTAGACCATATGTTTGACATTACTGGGGAAAGCAGAGGTCAGAAAGATTAGAACTCCTTTTGAAGTTAAGGGAAGGAAAATCTTCAGAGAACGACTTGTGGCTGGAAGTAGCTCCATCATTCAAATGCAGAGACTCATTTGACACATAACTGGAGTTGGATGTAAGGACAAAGATAGTCGCTTTAAAAGATCCTGGTCAAAGGTAAAATGGAAAACAACAGAGTACATGTTCAAGAAATCAAACTCTAAGACCCAAATTCACTTCACTGCCACACTGACTGCCTTTCAGTCTGCTACTGCATGGTAGTTCACAGTCTGTTTTCAAAAAGCACATGCACATACACGCACATACAAGTAAATACAAAGTATGTAGCTGTTATTCGTGCATGATTTCTTGGCAGGCATTTTACCATGACTTTAGCAAGGCTTAACACTATCTACCACAATATTCATGTATTCCAGTTAGGATGTTATAGTCTGGATGGACGGACTAGCAGAAGGTAAAACACTGGTTTAGACAGTCAGGCTCAGAGAGGAGTGGATGTGTGTTGTGCTCTACCTGCAGGCTGGTAACAAGTGGGGTACTGCAGGGGTCTATCCTGGGCCCTGTCCCATTTAAACATCTTTAGCAGTTGTTTGGATGATTCAATGGAGTGCTTGTTCATCAAGTTTGGAGACAATATCAAACTAGCAGGGGGCAGTCGATATGCTTGAGTGCAAGGCTGCCATTCAGAGGACCCTGGGCAGGTTGGAAGAATGGACTGATAGGAACCTTATGAAATTCACCAAGGACACATGCAAAGTCCTTCACCTGGGAAGGAAGAGTCCCTGCAGCAGTATAGGCTGAAACTGATGAGCAGAGGAACAGCTCCGAAAAAATGATTTGAGTATCCAGGCAGAAAGCAAGCCAAAGGCATTCTGGATTGTATTAACAGAGTCACAGCCAGTAGGTTGACAGACTGACAGATGTGTTTATCCCTCTTCCCTAGGTGATGGAAGAGGGATAAACAGATGGAAACTGCAAAACTGAACCCAGCTTTGGACTCCCAATGCAAGGAAAGCATTGACACATTGGACCAAGTTCAGCAGACACCACCAAGATGGTTGGGGGCCTGAGTCCTGTGAGGAGAGGCTGAGGGCAACTGGGTTTGTTTGGTCAGGAAGACAAATGGCTTTGTAGGGGACAAACAATGGCCTGACAGCTCCTACAAGGAGGTTACCAAGAAGATAGAGCCAGGCTCCTCATGATAGTGCATAGTGGGAGGACAAGAGACAATGGACATAAATTAAAGACGTTCAGGCTGGCAATAAGGAAAAGCATTTTCACCATGAAGACAGTCAAGTATTGTTCTAGTCTTACAGCTGACCTCCTCCTTCTTTGAACAAGAGGTGAAACTAGAGACCTCCTAAAGTCATTTCTAACCTGAGCAGTTCTGTGATTGGATGGTTTTGAACAGTATTTGGGAGCCTGAGTGTTATCCACTTGAGGAGCAAACACAGTACCACGTGAGATGATTGGCCAATCACTCTGCATAATTAGAAACTACTCAATCAAAAGTCACAATGAATCATTTGCAAAAAGGTTTGTTTGTATAAAACAATTCACTGACAGTTTTAGAGTAACAAATAGTTGAGCCAAAGCCTGTTCTTCACAGCCTGACAAGGAATGCAATTTCAGTGAATTTATTACCCACTTGCACACCAGTTTCCCTTACTGCCCAGTAAACTGAAAGCTCTCTTCTCCCATTGAGGGCTGTCATCTCTACATGAAAAAGAATGAGAAGACCAAAACACAAGGCAGCTAGAAATATTTCTTTGATTATTATTATGGCATCTTCAGACTGAAAACTCAGATTGCTTCACTGCTGTTAATTAATTAAGCCTAGAAACACTTATGCCAGGAAGTTTGATATCATCACCCCCTTTTACAGATGGGGGAGAACAAGACATAAGATTCACTCAGGGCTGCCCAATGAATGAAGGGCCAAACCAGAAATAAAACCTGGGAATCCTGGCTCAGCCTTCTCTTACAATCTCTATACAAAGCTTCTTTCCTGTAAAAGTCCATCTAAGCTCTTCATAAAATAATTAGAGCCTATTTATTTCCTCACTTGTTAACAATGAAATCTGACAGGCTTTGTAGTCAGGATGCTGCAGCTCAGTTAGGGGACCAAGGCTCTTCCCCATGAGGGGAGGCCTGGAATGTCAGTCTTTAGGTGGCTTAGCAGGGGCATGGTTCCAGCTGCCGGGTACTTGAACTCCTGCCCAAATCCCAGTGGCACAGCTTTAGGGAAGAACTGGGATGTAAATGACCAAAGTGACCTGCCAGAAATGTTAGGGAAGGGTTTAGACAAATCACAGCTGGTTTTGTAATGATAACACTTTGCCCTTGGTGGCACTTAAGAGGTAATGAAAGAACGTTCACCTGCCTCTGTATCAGGTTGGTTTCTATTTTCTTTCGATTTCATTTGCCTATGAACCACTTAAGAGAGATGAAAAAGCTCTGAGACACAGCCAAGTTCCTGGCAGCACTTCAGCTGTGCCCCTCAATTCTGCCTTCTTCAGTTCCATCAGGTCCAGAGCACACAAAGTTCCTAAGGGCTTACAGCTCACGAGCAGTGACTTGCACTACCTCGGGATATGTAGGAAGGTTATGAGTCACAGACTTCTCTACCTTCTCTACCCAGGGCAAATGGCTCACCATCCTCTCTGTCATCACTTCCAGGGTTTCTTCAGAGGCCAAGAAATGGAGACATGAAGAGCTCCACAAGTGCTGACCATCCAATATTTTGAAACTAACTACTCTGAAGATTGCTCAGCACCTCTTAACCACAGGACATTATGTTTGAAGCTGGAGCATCCTGAACTAGGGGATGCATTTAACTGTGTGCCATACTTGCTCAGCATCACATGAAACAGGCTCTGGCAGGGGAGAGGCACACTCAAGATTTCCGTATTAAAAACCCTGCACTTTTTCTGCTCTGATGTATTTTCCTTTTGCAAAGCAGTACAAGAAAGACTATTCCCACAGAGCTTCTGGGGAAATTCTGCATGCCCTCTGCATTGCTGTCTTCAGCTTTTGGCTATAGGAAAGCTTTCTGCAGGGTAGAGTTGAGGCCATTGATCATAAAGTACAGAAACCAGAAGAGGTTCTGTATGGTTCTGTATGAAAGGGTCCATCTATTACAATAAATCCTTGGGGAATATGGAAGCTCATCCTCCCTGGCTCTTCAGTGCCATCTGCCCCATCTCGACCACGTCTCCAAGCTCAGGTCCAGTAGGTGGCATGTTTGAATGGACTAAACATCTGGAAATAGTTTGCTATTTGCAGTCCCCTCCCTCAAAGCTCCATTTGTGGTTACACGTGGTTAACAAATCACTTCTTTGGTCCCAGATGTTTGCTGTGGCCCTTCCCTTTCCCTCTGGGGCATTTTTAGCCACCAGTACAGAGTGTGCATCACCTCCTGCAGCGAGGCAGACTGACAGAAAACAATGGCAGGAAAGCCATTGACTTAACATTTGGGGCCAAATCACCTAGCCTCTGCCTGCCCACATCCCTTGGTCCAGCATTGTCTTGGTGACCTGGGAAGCAGAATTTCATATATACCTTCTCCCACAGGAGAAGTAAAAATGTGAAAGCGGAAGATGCAACCTTTCTAAGGGAGGGTGGTGGTAAAAAGAGGGAACAAGGAGGGAAAGCACAGAGAAGAGCACTTGTGTCTGTCAAAGCAAAACTAAAAGGTCTGAGGAACAAAGGAGGTTGGCTTTGGCTTCGGCTCAAGATCAAAGCCTGGAGGTGGCTGTGGCTTTAGGAACTTCTAGCTACAAGTAGCAGAAAGAAGCTCCTGGTTTGTAATGTTGATGGTACTGAGAGCTGCCTATGAGGGTCCAAAACTGCAGGAAGAGAGTGAGTCCCAAGGTTGCGAGCTTTCCCATCACCCTGATTTTCACTTGGAGGGGGAAAGGTTGGTGGGATTCAAGTCTCACCTAACAGGGAAGACAGTTTAGGTTATACTACCTCAATGGCTTCAGAAAGATCAAGAGCAAACACAACCTCAACTGCCTATCTGGTTGAAGCAGGGTCAGGGGAAGCTGCAGGATAGGGAAGGGGCTAATTCTTCACCAAGCCATGAGTTCAATGGAAACATGCATTGGCAAGAAAGGAGAGTTCAACTGAAGCCTAGAACATGAAATTGAACAAGTGGCTTTCTAAGGAAAAGCTAAAGAGGAAGTTCTACATCTTGTTTCACTATAGCAAATCACAGGAAGACATTGCAGCCACGGAGAAGGGAGTCAGGTTAATTCGTAATTAAGAAGGGACTTGATACTCTGCTGAACTACAATTTGTGTGATTGTTATACAGACACTGTTTTCTTGAGGGCATCTATTTCTTTCAAATGTAGATGAGAATGACTGAGGTCGTTCTCAAGAGAGGATAGCCTCCCATGGTGTTGAATCTTTGCCCAGAAGCCACACCAGAGCCTTCTATTCATTCACAAATGCCCCAGCTTGTCGATCACTTACCATGCAGCCTGGCCATTGAGATAAATCACAGGGACTGATAGGTTAGGAAGCAGTAGATATGGTAACTAGCATCAGTTGAAGCAGCCACCTAAGAAGCTTCTTGCTGTGATAGACATGCACCCATTTCAGGAGTTTCACAGTTCAGTACAGTGGACATTCAATTATTTCTCTCTCTGAATTTCTTGCATACCAAAGGATTCTGGCAAAGAAACAAGGAGAAGGGCTCAGCTAACCCAAGAGTAGCTGGTTTTTATGTCTTTTTCCATCCTGAGGCATGGGAGCACTTTTACACATTAGTATGTTGGTGTCTCACTGTGGCTTGGCAGGGATCAATGGCAGATGGCATAGTGGCTTGTCCAGAAGAAGGACTAACAATACAAGAAAATGCCTTCTGTGGCCATTGAAGCTGTGGCAGAGACCACTGCAGCTGTTCATGTTAACAGCTCACAAATAATACAACCAACCAACAGGAAGGTTACTGTAAATTCATCAGGCAAATATTATTCAACCATCTGAAGAACGGCTTGACTAATGAAAAGGTTATTTGTGAAAAATTCCAGAAGGATGATAACACATTGGAAAAAATACAGAGAAGAGATACTGGGCTGATTAAGGGGCTAGAAACCATGCCTTACAATGGAAGACTCCAGGAGCTCAACCTGCTTGAACAAAGATCAGGTGAAGGGTTAATGTGATCGCAGCCTCTTAGTGCCAGTATAAAAGCAGAGGTTTGCTAAAGCAAGGTTGTTCAACCTGGCAGACAAATAAATTAAACAATGGTAGAGAACTGAAGTTGGACAAATACTGCCTAGAAAAGATCCTGTTCTTTTTTAGAAGTGAGAGTCATTAAGCAGTGTAAGGCTTCTCATGGATTACTCCATTCACCAGTGATTTGTAAAGCAAAAAATACCTCTCTGAAATCTCTGTATTTCCAAGAAAAAGCGAGTCAGTGTGATTCTGCAGCCTATGGTATGCAGGAGCTCAGACTCAGGATAACACTGGCTCCTTCTCATTTCACAATCTTTGAACCAGCTCAGAAATGGCAGCAGAAGGTAAGGTGCTGAACACAGGAGAAACTCCAATGGTGAGTGTCATTCAGCAAGGTTTAGTTACTATGCCTCTAGTGACTGAGGAGATCAATGGAAAGACTCCTAGTGATGACATTACCTTGAGTAAATCACTGTCTACAAGACACAGCTTCTCTCCCTTTGCTCTTCAAGGAGTAAAATCCTCTATGCAGATGCCTTTTGCCCCTTGCTGTGCCTTTCCCTTTGCCTTCCACCAGTGAAGGCAACTTAGCACTAACTCAGGAAGGATTTGTGAGGTTTAACTCGCTAATGATTGCACAGTGCTTTAGGAGCCTCATCTGGGAGATCCAGCCTATTTGTGTGTGATCCTACTCACTTATTCCCTTAGACAAATGGAGGGAGGTGCTTGCATCCTCGTATCTGGCAGCTACTGCAATAAGAACTTTAAAAATAGATTATGGAAGAGAATTAAAAAAATTGAAAGTGTCCTAACTTTAAAGGCTAGAACAAGGATTAGGCAAGGCTGCTTAATCTGGTAATTCACAGGGAAATCAGTAGTTCCTTCACTCACGACTGTCATTCGTTGAATAGAGTCACTGCCTGAAACATTCCCAGCTCCATGTAGCTTAAAAAATAAAAGCCACTCTTCTTGTGCCCAAATGCAAAGTCACTCTTTGGATCATGGGATAATGTCATAAGGGTTTGGTCTGATTTGTTTTAAGAGAGGAGGTTTGCATATTGGTGAAAAAGGCAGTTCAGCAAATCAGTTCAGCCTCCACTCCACCAGCAGATTTCACCTCTAAAATCATAATGAAAGCTGCTAGGAGGGAAACAGGCCCACTGCTCAGCTGCCTTTCTTTGTGTATCTGCTTGAAACCAGTCTTGCAGCAAGCTTGCAGCCTCTGGACTGAATATTAGTTGAGCTGAAATAAATATGAATGAACAATGGTTAGGATGCTCAAGTACTGATGGCTGGTAGCGTGGTAATGGAAGAGAAGAGAGGGAGGGGTGAAGACAGAAGTCCATGTGTGTGGATTCCTTTGACAGTGGGCTTGCTTTGCTGAAGTATAATAATTCCTTGTACTTCTCTAAAGCTTTCCTTACAAAGACCTCCAAATTTCTTAGAGATAAAACTATCTTTATCTTAGAGCTGTCAAGCAGTACAAACAGGGAAATGTAACTGTCCTTATCTCAGAGGTACCAAGAGGTACAGAGAAAATTAACTACTTGAGACCACACAGAAGGACCATCTATTATAAAGCACTTAACTAAAAGACCTAAACTGCAGATCTCACGCCAACTACTGCTCATGGAAAGATTCCATCTGCTCTATGGAATGGCTATAGTAGTTTGATGAAACTTTAAGTACCTAAGGTTTGATAGGATGAGGTCAAGACCTCAGCCCAACCTCTTTACACTCTGTTTTAGCTGAAATTCCCTCCACAAAACTCACTGAAGTCAGTAGGAAACCTCTCAAGGATGCCAATGAACTTGGAAGAAAGCCATACAGCTCAAGATCCAGGCCTTGGTGGCTATCACATTGTTTTGGGAACTTCAGTCTGGATTTCCAAAACAGTTCAGCTGCAGGTACCAACCCACTGTCAGGACTGTCTCCTTCGGCCTGATTGGGAATAGCTGTCATTACCTGTGAGAGAGTCAGAGGCTAGGACACGCAGCATTTCCTGAGTGACAGCTCTGAACCATGCACATGAGTCAATTGCACATGTTTCCAGAGTGGCTGGAGTCCTGGGTGCAGATGCAGTGGAAGATGGTCTGTCTGTGTGTGCTGCTCCACTGACCAGGATTTCTGGATAGCCAAAGCCACAGTGGAAAATTCGTCATTCTGCTCAAGGACTTCAGCTACTCCTACCTAATTCCTGCTCATCAGTCAGTGAGTTACAGGCTCTTTCTGAAACAGGAGCAATCTCACAAGAAGCAAGGCAATGACCACAGCAGCAGAGCAGGCAGCTACTCCATCCTCCTATTAAGCCAAGATTGCAGCAGAGTTAAGGAAGATTACACATCCCTTCCATTGTCAATCACAGTTGTTCCTTTTCTTGAGAAAAAAATGAGAATTGATCAAAGGGCCTTTGCTCTTTGTTGCATTTCACACTGTTGGACCTTTCTGCTCAGGAGTTCCAAGAACGAGAAAATGAAGCCAAGATTGGCAACTGGTAGTTTGCTTAAAAAGGTTAAATGATAAATTGCATCTGACTGAGTGAACCTGGGAGGCCTACAGCAATTCAGCCTCTCTAAATCTTGGGATTTTATTGAAAGGGGTATAGCTGCATCTGATCTGAACATATGCGGGAGGGAGACACAAATGCCCTATTTCTAAGCTTACTCTGGTATTACCAAAGCCCTTGGACATAAGGGCATACTGTCCATACAACCTGGCACTCAGGAAGGACCACTGACTAACCTGCTGTCTCTCTCACTGCCACTCACAGCTGAGTGTTTGTCCAAAGAGTCATTCAGCTCCTTGTAAGTGGAACTCATCACTGCTGTATCTGAGCGTCTCCATGCAGGGCCAAAATCAGGACCTCCGAGGACTTGCTGGCAGAATTTGGTCACAGCAGCATTGCAGGAGTGTGCACCCACGAGCATCATCTATGCTCTTACATCTGACAGCTCATGATATCACTGCTGCCTAACACCGGGAGATTTGATGGGAAGAGGGAAGCCAACTGCAGAGAGACACAAGCAGGCAGTGCCTTTTTAACTCTCTCAATGAAGGAGACCTTTGCTCTTTGCTCTGAAAGTCTTTTCTCCTGTCATTCCTGGGAGGGACCACGCACAGCCCAGTCCTGGGGAAGAGACACCCAAGCATTTATAGCAGCTGGAGATGTAAGATACTATTGTGGCTGAAGAATGGGTTAGGATTCTTGTCAAGGTACCACTTAGTCACTGGTCTTAGTGTGCTGCTTTCTGAAGACAATGCAACACTGGATCCTGATTTCATATAAAAAGAGGCAAAAAGGAATCATGGAAAAAGCCTCAACAGGGGATGTTTTCCATAGGGAAAGTGAAAAAACCAAAACCAAACCAATAAATAAATAAAAAAAGGAAATTTTCATTCCACTGGAATGAAAACCTGAAACCCACTGAAACCCATAGACTTTTCTATGTAATTTACTTGATTTTTTTAAAATAAAATAATTAAAAAACAAAAAAAAAGACAGTGAAATATGTTTACTTTTCCTTCACCTTTCCTTTCTTCCCTTCCCTTCCCCTTTTCTCCTGTGCCATCACTGAAAAGGGGTAAGAGCAAAACTGGCAATAAAGCCTGGGTCCCACAGGCTTCTGAGGAGAGTAATATGTTCTTTGTAGGAAGACTTTCGAAAAAGGTCCATGAGCAGCTCCACATCTTGACATTAGACACATTGGGCTCCCCCCTCAGTACTTTCTGTTCTTTAGGGAAATCCATTTGCCCCTGGGGTTAAGTGCTTCAGTTATTAATCCAGGTATATAATCAGAGCTGAATACAGCCACCATGTGAAGCATGACTGCTCTCTCATCAAATGACTGCGACTATTCACCAAAAGGGCCGAGAAGGTGTGACCTCTTCATGTTCCCATTTAACTTTGCTCCTGATTAAGTTCCCTAAAGGCGAATTGATCAGCAGGAGACCTCCCGTTAGACAGGTAAGTTGGTACAGAGGGGTTTTATTCTCCTTGCTTTCCAATTATTATTTCATGAAAAACACATCAGTTCTAAAACGTCTGGAATGGATCCTGAGCTACATATGGAAGCGGATGGTTTGCCAGTCCTGGATGCCACCATAACATGTACGTCACCATGCCTTTCTCAGTTGGTGACTAGTAGTTTGCAAAGTCTGGGTGAGCATGGAGTGATTTTACCAGACATGAGTGAGATGCTATGTAAAAGCAGTCGTATGGTGTTTGAGGTTTGTCTTTGTAACTGGCTCCAGCATTCAAATACACCTCCTCCCAAGCTGTTGTTTCCTACTCTGTACATAAATCTTCCATCTATTTAGCTTGAATTTTGTTTTTTTGCTATGAAAGACCTTATAGATATGAATTGTGATTGCCTAGAGAGGGCAGGCAGATAATCTCAGTTGTAGAGTTATATTTTTCAGTGCTAGTTTTCCGGGTTTGCCCTTTAAAGCTATGACAGTTGTATATAAGTGGAAGTAATTTAGCCCTGGAGGGGTGAAATTCTTTTTTAAGCTCTCCATGTAATCTTAATTTGCTATTGCAAAAAGATCTCTAACCAGGAGCAACTGGGTCCAATCTGATGCTGAATTATAAATAACTAGAAATCCTGGGGCAGCGCTCTGCAGTGCCAGAGCTGTTGCCAGATGCAGTTGGCATCAGATGTACATCTAACTCGAATGCATCTGCCCATATTTCACCCACAGGTATTGCAGACAGGAGGGCAGCTGGGGATGTGTCCTGCTGACTGTTCTGCAACTGAAGCCTTCCCAATACCATGGTGCAGAGGATCAGATGGGTTGGCACCCTACAAAACTAGTAGCTGTACCAATCCAGAGTAGAAGACAGTCCCTGCCTAGAAGCGTTAGAAGGCTGCAACTGGTAACAGAGAATTGCAGTGACTGCCTCTGGCTGTTCAGCAGCTCAGAAAACCCTTGGAATTGATTTAGCTCTGCAGACACTTTAAAAACAAGTTTAATCCCTTTACACTAAATCATTCTGGCTTAGTGCTAGCATGAAATGTCCTGACCACCATTTTATATACAATCAAGAGGTCACTACAGCCAGTACTGGATTATGTACACTCTTCAATGGGAGTGTCACCATTTCAAAATGATGCAAGAGTGTTTTTGCACTGAGGAAGCGGTGAGATCTTGTTACCCAGAACTAGGTCATCAGAAGCTAGTGCAGGGCAGGGCTGGGAATATCAACCTGCCAGCCTTCTCCCACTTCATCTGGAGAACAGACTGTCACGTGGGAAAGCAGAATATTTGGGCAGGAATTTATCTAAGGTTAGGTGCTATGGATCACATCTTCATCATGTTTACATACATGACTTATGCATCTATGCCCCTTGAATGCTCACTGAGGTTAGGCTAAATAGCAAGGCATCCTTAAAGAACTGGAGTAGAGTTATAGGACCTTTAGGGAACAACAACTAGGCTCTTACTGATCTTCACAGTTGGGAAGAGCAGTACTTCCCATAATGGGGTTAGAGCCCATGCTGTAAGACTTGTGTGAAAAAGGATGGTGAATGTTTTTTTAGGGTTCCTACAGGTAGGATAACTTCTGGTGAAAACATGTGATTCAGTCTAGCTTTGTTTTGTGGGAAGTTCAGGAATATCTTGGTCTATCTAATGACGTGGGAAAATAGCTTGTTCTTTGTCAGACAAGGAATATTTCCTGCCAGCTAGATAGAGCTAACTTTAATTGATTTGATCTAGCAGTATGACAGCACTGAGGAGTTTAATGTGGGCAAAAAGGTGACTAGGAGTGTACATATGCATTCACTGATCAACAGTCCCCTTACAACAGGCCACCTGTGAATGCTGTTAACAGTCCTTATCTTGTTAACCTAATGGAACTGTTGGAACAAGTCCAGAGGAGGCCATGAGGATGATCAGGGGACTGGAGCACCTCCTGTATGAAGATAGG
>JAOEHY010028954.1:0-13901 GCA_025447955.1 Psilopsiagon aurifrons
CACAGGTTCCCCAGAGACTGAAAAATTAAACTATTAATTTCACTGTAAACTTCCCTAAAATTGTGTCAGGAGGAGCAGAAGTCTTGGCAGGTTCTTATTCTTTTAAAAGATACCAAGGAGAAAGAAAGAAAGAAAATAGAAATAGTCTTACCACCCATGCATCTAGCAATGCCTTCTCAGTCAGAGAATGGCAATTCTTTCAGTTGTTGTAGCCCTTGTGATCAGTGATCCCACTGTGGTCCACAGCAGAGGAGCACACACTGCATAACTGAAGGAAGGTGCCTTTTATAGGGTTTGATTCTCCTGGAACCCTCCCACACGTGAGATTCATCAGCAGGGGATCTGCTGAGGCCCAGACCCAGTTCACGTTGTGACCTGGCAAGTGCTGCCATGTCTGTCACTGTCTTAGGGCAGTTTGTTGCCAGGACAGTTGATCTTCACAGCCCCTGGGCAGACACCACAGGGAAGCATCCCCCACCTTGGTGGAGCAGGATCATCTGCCCAAGCAGCAGTGAGCTGTCTGTGCCTTCTGTCTTCTGAGTTGTTTTGAGGCAAACACAAAAAGGTCTTGACCATCAGACCCCACTGTGGAGAATAAGGCACGGACCCCGTTTCTGGTTAGGAAACGAAATCCTTTATTTCCAGAAGGTGCAGGGTTGATATAGGCCATCCGAAGTACCCGCGTGTGTGAGTGGCCAATACAACTGGTTAGCTGACACCGCCCACGTGGGTACTTTCACTTCTTCATTGGTTTATATCTTGCTCACCGGTTGCCTTGATTGGATGCTCCTTTCTTCATTCTTATCTTGCTGAGCTCTCCCTGCAATACTCCCAGAACTTTCCCAGCAGCATTCCTCTGCTATCTCAAAGTTCTCCCAGCAGCTGCTCTAGCTGAGAAATCCTCCACATCAAGGTTCTTTACACCCACACCCCACCAGACAACAAGCTACAGAAAATTGAAAACTGAATTAGTATTAGGTCCAGTCACTGCCTAAGCGATTTTCTTCTTCTTTGGGGTTTCCCATGGAAACAAGTCTTGCTGCAAATACCAAAAATTGATGAAGCCTTTTTTTCGTCTGGATTTCTCTTTTTGATTGATTTTTCTAACTGAGTTACAGCAATGTTGTCCTTTGTCTCCATATATAACTGGATTATAAAGCTGAAGTAACCAGTTTTCTCTTTTCTCTCCCACTCCAATTGTCCTCCAGCAAAGTAGGATCAAAATAAACCACCCCTTTGTCTGCTCAAGCACCTCAAGTATTAGTCTAAAGTAATCTATTTCCACTACATTATCTCCTCACTACCTGTGTGTAAATGATCAGTGACGGCCAAGGGAATAGAAGCAGTTAGTACAAGGTTGCAAGTGTTTCTTATCCTCTGCTGTCCATTCTTCAGCAAATCGAGCAGAACATACTTGCTTTTGAAACTTCTGTATCTGGAAACTGATTGAAATTCCTCGCTGGATATGGAAGCTTTTAGGAGGTTATATCACAAGGTCCTAGAGCTTTGTTTCCATTGAAATTAGCATAAAAATACTGAGTGATTACATAAGAAGGCATGATGTAATAACGCATGTACGCAAAGGAAAAAGCCTCAATCAAGTTTTCTTTGGCTTTTAAATCTCTAAGTCTTTGCAACCTTAATATTTACTTATTCTAATTTTGAATATATCTTTAAGTATATTTAGAACATATATCATGATAATTTATTTAAGTGTATATATATTCTTATTATAAACGTGTTTACATGCAAGGCAATGCAGCATTTATATATTTACACACATGCAGTTATACACCACTAAATTATAATATTTGTCTTTATTGTTATGTATGAAGCTAGACTAATTTCTCTTCAAAAACTATTAACTCCCAGCTATGATCTGTAACATTTCTTCAGAAAAAAACTGCAGTGGAAAAAAAGAGGCTTAAGATTTACTATTGTGGTGTGCTGTAACAGAAGTCCTGTTGATTGCAAACTGGGGATTCCACTATTAAGATTTCAATAATTATCATATCACTTGGGAAGTAAGTAATAAATCTGCTTTGTAAAAGTAGCTTAAGTGACAATTGTTCATCTTCGCATACTGAAAATATATCTGCATGACATGTAGTACTGTGCAACTGAGGTTAAAAAGCCTTCTACAGAAAGTTTATGGGTTTTTAGCCTGAGAAGAAAACACCAGTAGGTGACTATAATGATCAACATTCATTATTTAAGTGGCTTAGGTGCAAGCTGCACTGCTCAGACATTTACAGAGATAAAACTGATTTTGCCATAGAGAATATACAATAATTACTCTTAACTAAGTGATGAAAAGGCTCTGATGGATACTGGACTGGGATGCATGAGCAGGAAATGGCAGAACTGGGTTAGAAATTCCATGCAGCTATCAGGATATGCAGCAACAATTTAACATTGTAAAAGTAGAACTGGACAAAAGCAGAATTTGTCAATGCGAATTGACTTTGTCTTCTTTTCTGCTTAGCTGGCTGAATCTTTTCTTGCCCCATTGAAATGGTAAAAAAAAAATGCTGTTTCCAGATATTTGAAACAAAAGCCAAGGAGACAAAACTGCCAGGGGGGCTTACATATGGGTGCCTAAATTTACATACATATTGCCACTTATATAACAGAGTAGGAAGGATCCTATGCACCACTGAAGTCCTTTTCAAGTTCTCTTTTGAAGGCTTCACTGTATTTGACATGCAAGAGGCATTTTGCTTCATTCTCCTCCAAGTAAATTTTCTCAATACTGATAAAAGGATGAACTTCTTCACAGCAATCCTCTTCATCTCTGTGAATTGTTTGGGTTCCTTTCAGGGGTCAAGGGTAGGAAAGGAGAGAAAGACTAATAAAATAAACATAATGGGCCAAATTTCTACAGGCTACTTACTGGATGCAATAAAGTTTTTGTCCTGATGGCATGTAATGACTTCAAATATTACCAACAAGGTTAATTCCAAATTTTAGATTTATTTTAATCTTAGTACATCATGGGAAAAGTCAGATATACTGCTTACAATTATGAATTTTAAGAGAAATCTCCTACAGCACAATGTAGTTCTGGCTGCACTGTAGGTTCTGGGGACAAAAAAAAAACCGGTAAACCAAGCCAGTTCCAAGCTGGGAGGATAGGCAAGTGTCTCAAAGTCTCTGACATCCCTTTTTCCACTTGTACTTCTATATGGGAAATGCTGACAGATTTCTTCAGTACAAATTCATACAGACTTACTCCTGTACAGACACTGGTTATCCTAAATTACGTATTTATTTTTAGGCTTCAGTTAAACTGACTTATCTTTTCAATTAGCCAAATACATAATAGGATTCAGACTTGCATTTAAAGTAAATACAGTTCTGTTTTGTCCAAAAGTATTGTTTAAGAAAGACTAATAATTCCTAGGAAAATGGAAGGACTTTTATTTCTTCAAAAGAAATAACAGACCTTAAGACACTGGAGACCAGATCCAGAGAAGTATCTATGCACCAAAAGAACAGAACAGTTGGGCACCTATAACTTTTCGTGAGTCTAGGCCTTGAGAGTCTGACTTAGTATCTGCCTCAAAATGAAATTCACCAAACTGAGTATCTTAAACCATTGTTAAATCAGTATTTTGGGGATGATTGGTGTGCATTTTAAGATTACATGCAGCTAAACCAAAGCTGGTAAGGCTGAATGCTAAGCTTGTTCTTTACTTCATTTTTACTTTTATTTGTTAGTTTGCTTGCTTCTAAACACAACGGAAAAGTACATTTAACAAAGCAGACACAAACATCTTCCATTATTATATATAAAGTTT
Source organism: Psilopsiagon aurifrons (assembly GCA_025447955.1). Lineage (NCBI taxonomy): Eukaryota > Metazoa > Chordata > Aves > Psittaciformes > Psittacidae > Psilopsiagon > Psilopsiagon aurifrons. The sequence continues at coordinate 3,801 of JAOEHY010028954.1, forward strand.
TTTCTTTCAGCTATAGAATAAAGAGTTAAAACGAATTTCTGACTGACCTTTGTCATTACTTTCTTTTAAGAACTTACCACTGTGTGCACTATTATTTATACATGAAAGTAAGAAAAAGAGAAAGTCAGCAGATTAATACAAGGCAGCATTTCTGATACTGAAGCTAAAGGGATGCCGTTCAGTTGATTAGGTCCCAAAATTGATTTACCTTTAAAGATGTTTCATATTATAGCTCTTTACTTCCAGACTCCCAAACGTGGTTCTTTAGAAAATCAGTCTTCATTGACAAATGTTTATGACAAAGCAATAACAAATGGGGCAGAGAACTGTTCCAAGGGGTATGGTTATTGCTGTCTTCTCAGAACACCCAAAGGCACTCTTAACACCTGCTTCATTGCCTTTGCTGAGAGTGAACTCACAAGCTAAACGCCCTACTGCAGTTTGAACAGCACCTTCCGGAGCACTCGGGACCTATATTTAAAACCATAATAGCTGGTTTAGTGCAGCTTCTGAAAATATAAAATCCTACTGAGCCTTCTTGGTCAGACCACACGTGAGGTAACCATTTGCATGGGAAGTTACTGGAGGCTCCTGGGACCTCTTTTTAACAATATGGTATATTTAACCAATTTATGAGGACCAGTAAGAGCATGAAAGATATTCAAAGGCATGAATAACAACTGTATATCTCACTCTTATTTACTTTCTGTAGAAATTAGGCAAGTAAATGACATTTGAGGCTTTGAAAAGCTTCGCCTGCTAATTTTAAAGCATGGGATGGCAGCATGTCGTAATAAATTGGAAAGTATCTCATTCTGAACAAAAGACACCTTGAACTACTAATCTGCTGCAGGCATATCAAATCAAAATGTCACTGGAAATGCATTCATTAAGTTAGTGAATATATTTAATTTCATTGTGGTGTAAAAGCTGTGATTTCTGCTGATTGTTAAAAAAAAAGGAAGAAATAGATCCCCTGAAACTATAGAAAAAAAACATTAGACACGACATTTTATGTGCATAAAGGCATAATTTACAGCTGCAGTGTGAGACATCTGGGCATTTTAGAGTTTCTACAAGAGGCTATTGCATTTTATGACACAGCAAAGATTTTCCCCATGATCACAGGCTTGCTTACCTCACTCGTCATCCCCATAAAGCAGGGGTGACTTGTGCTAACCATTGCAAAGCCGCCTATGAGGGTTAGCATATTACATCAAAATGTGTTCTCTCTGCACAATCTGATGTGTGCTGGGAGAATTACAAGACAGCATGATGAATTAGGACTACCTATGCTAAGAACTAGAATATATGTACTCATGGAAACCTTCAAATGAAGCTAAAATGGCAGCTGGGATCCTGCTCACCCTGACATTTACAAACCCATACTTCACCCATTTTAAAAAGGAAGGCAGCTGTAAAAGCTGAAGCTTTATACACAGTAATACTGAAGGCAAAATTTAAGCTCCAAAGGATAACAAAGCTGAGAGTACAGTCTGGCACATGGCTCTTAACTCAAAGATGTTATGCTTAGTTTTCAAGGTATTACATGTCAGGGCAATTAGCATGACATTACACAGACATGTTTTGATTTTCTGTGGCTGCATGGAAAGAATTGAGAATAAGTGTAGTTGCTGTTATGCTGAGTTCTCTAGCAGTTATGTTAAATCTGAGGCCACATTTTTGAGGCCCTGCACAAAACCACCGTCTTGAAAAGACATGACATATGTGTCTTCCCATCTGATCTTGCATTTCTGCAGCCAGTAAGAAAATGCAGGGTTTATGTGCAACCTGGGAACACATTGGTTTCTGGTGAGCCCTGCATGCTGTTTCCAGAGATTAACAAGTGGTCAAATAACACGTCAATAGTGCAGAACTCCTAAAGGAATTCACAAAATAGAGTGACAGTGTAGAAGAATATTCTGCAGGAGTGTAGATACATGTTTTGTAACAAATGTAAGGCAATGAACCTAGGAAAAGAATAATCTGGATCATGATTACAAGATGCCAAATTCAAAACTGCCAGACATAGTTCACCAAAAAGACCTCAGAAACAGCTGAGACCACTGTCATCAAATCAAAAAAAAAAAAAAAAAAAGTAAAAATGAATGTTTTACATCATTTGGAAAGGTACTGAGAATAAGACAGAGCATTGTTTTATTGCTGTTTAAAAGTTTTGTTTGCCAACATCTTGAGTACTGTGTGAGGTTCTGGTCTCTGCCATTCAAGAAGGGTGTAGTAGAGTTACAGAAGGTACGGTGAAGTGAGGCTGAGATGATTAGGATGATGGAGCAGCTACTATATGGAAGACACTAAAATGTCTGAAAGTCTTCAGAGAAATCATGAATGATAGAAAGTGAGATACGGATTTATGAAATAATTGAAGCAGTGCATAAAGCAAATGAGGAACTGTTATTTACCAAGCCACAATACGGGAGCTAGAGGATACCCATCAAAACTATTCAGAAATCAATTTAAAATGGATAAAAGAAAGGATTTTTTAACACAAAGGGTAATGAACCTCTGGAATTTATCTTCAAAAGAAGTTATGAGTGCAAATAGTGTCTCAGCAGCTTTTAAGTGGTTAGACAAAGTCATGGACAATAGGCCTCAAAGCAGTTACCTCTAACAACCCTATTGCTAGAATCTTTGATGGGTGGAGTATAAGGGGAATGTATAGAAGAAAGCGTTGAGACTGACATACACTTTTCAAACATCTCCTGATGCCACTGTGTGAACCACAACACTGGGCTTTATGAACCATCAGTCTGAGTTAGTAGGGCATTTCTCACATCCTTATAGTCTCACATATGGAACTTCTGGGTGATAATGTGAACCTGCTTATATATAGACATGGCATAAATATTGCAGGTTACAGTAGGAATATCGGCCCGGTGGTTAGTTACTATATACTTACAGTGAGGTTTCACTGTGCCTTACAGGAACTTACTGACTAAAAACTGATTTGGGGTTCTGGGAATGCATGCCAAAAAGCTACATAATGTGTCTAGAGGAGACAGGGGACACACGGGACACTCTCCGGTGAGAATGGGGTGTGCAAGCTCCTAGCTTCAAGCAACCTAGCTCTGGCAGATAGCTATCACTCTCCTAACAAAGTCAGCAGGCTGCAGAAAAACTGCAACATCTTTTAAAGCACTTCTGCAGAAGCAAAGGAAGGTCATTTACCAGAATTGCCACCAGGCTGACAGGCAGAGTCTGCAGAGGGAGCATACGGATATTCAGCCTTCTTGGATCCAGGGAACAGTAAGAAAAAGAGCAAGTATTCACATATATATATAGGTTTACTGCTTTTGTGATACTTTTTAAAGGAAAACAGTTTATTTTAAGTAAATATTATGTGGCTTTTAGAAGACAGCTTAATCACTGTACGAGGTACTGTTATTGCCCCAGATGTACCATAAGTGCAAGGATCTCTGCTTAATGAGAAACTCTGTGTGTAAGGGGGAGGGAAGGCTATGTCTGATTTGGGGGTAGGAGATAAACACGATCCCATGCAGAACCAGGTGATGATGATAAGCCAGAGGCAGTAGGGTTGAGCAGCTTGTGCTCTTCCTGAATTGAAGGTGGCTAAGGGCGCTTTTTAGCTGGCACTGCTGACAGCCAGGCTTTGAATATAAGGCCTGATGTTTCCTACTAAGTCGTTAACTTTACCCACAACTCTGACAGTTAAAATGATCAGCTTACGCTAGACATAGTTTCTACCCGTGACAAACGCAGACAAAATAGGAGTGAGATCATGTGAGAAAGAGACAGACAACCACTTACACAGAAGACAAAGAGAAGACAAACTAGGGATGATAAAACACTTGCCTAGAATAGCACGGGTGTCTCAGCCAGAACTAGGGACTGAGCTCTAGATTTCTGAATCCTTATTTGAACCTTCAACCCCCGGACCTCTTTCCTGTTAAGAGTAATACTGTCATATTAGGCAGGCACATACTCAGCTGGACAAGTTAAGATATTGCATTGGAATGACTCTATATAATCAATCAGCTGCAAGTGAGCATCTGGCATAATAATCTTTTTGCTTTCCTATCCTTCTGCTCCTTTTCTTGTTTTTCTAGCTAGTGATTTCTTCTTTTTGTAGAAAAGCTTCATCATTCTATCTCCAAGGATTAGCTGACAGAGAAAAACACAACAGGAGCTTGCTAGTGCTATGATGAAATATCGTTTTACAGAAAATGTTTTTAATAAGCTAGCATCTTTCCGTGCCTTCTTCAGCTGATGAATTTATGCAGCTTTTTTGTGTTACCACAAGAACCAAACGAGTGAAAGAAGAACATACACTGATGCTCATTCACAGTTTTAATGAAATTCACTTCAGTAGCATTTGTGTATTTTCACGTTTTTGTGTTACAGAAGGACTTTTGCCAGCCAGCCTACTGGAATTGATGATGTGGGAGAGAGGGAGAAAAAAAGGAGGAAAACAAGAGAGGCTGACAGACAGAAAAGATATCTTCAAAGCAGGACAATTAAATATAATTTTATATTTAAAATTACAGGCAGGTGGATAGGACACCCCAAAACTCAAATCACTTCTCTCAACACTTATCTCACCCATCCCTCTGGTATTTTTCCTGCCCACATTATTTCTCTTATGTTTTTTTCCAGGGTTTTGGAGTGGGACTTTTTCACAATCAAGCAGCAGGACTCACATTTACTCTATTTAGTTTAAAAAGGCAGAGGATGGAAGAGGAACTGTGGGGGAGAAATCCCAAAGCTCTAGGCCCACTGAGTCCCCATCACATTAGAATGAGACAATTGTGGTAAAAGAGCATCCCAAAGAGTCAGAAAACACAACAATGTCAGACTTATATGACCAATTACAAGTCTGCATTTAAAGCACTTCTGTCAATCAGAAACTGGAAAGAGAAAAATTGAAAAATGCACTCATCAAAAAAAATGGGCACATGTAAGGAAGGTACAATTTGCTCATGGATATTTCATGATCTAAGAAAAATGCCAAACTCATCAGATAAATTGTTTGCTGTGAATTATGCACTTGAGTCTAAATTGCTACTCTTTCAGGCAAATACAATGGAAACCTGTGATTCCTTGTCATCAGTTTTTTCTCTTCTGGAGCTGCATCACATTCACTCTTCTTGGCAAAAAGGGCTTTGTACGACAGTTATCAATGTAATAGTGACAAAAGGATTTTATTACCCTTTCCTTCTGTTTTTATATTGTCTTTCTCCATATTCATCTTAGAACTTTACCTTTCACATACAGACCCCGATTCAGCACAGGATTTCAACTTCCTTGTTTGTAGTTAAGCAAGGCTGAAGAAAGAACTGAAAATAACAGAAGAAAGAATGTATGGTGAAGGACATATTTCTTTCCCCTGCTGAACTGACACAATGACATGGTTTTTAGCTGGTCTGAACTCTACATCCCAAAGGCAAATATTCTTAGTTAATCTAAGCATAGCCATAGTCCGACAGTCCCCGTTACTGCCGCCCTTTAAACTGCAGTAACTTATCAGTCCACTAGAGTGCAGTCCTTTCCCCTCGCATATAAATAAATGTGGCATAATGCATAAAGAAATTATTAAGAGGCCTCAAAGGAATATTGCAGGCAAGAAAAACAAAAGACTAAAGAAAATAACTTTATTGCTGGAAAGAAAATGTAGAGAAGCAGTAAGAAAAATTACATTAAATGCCCACAACACATTCACTCGGAAAACTTAGATCCAGAATTTGAGCCTTCTTCTCTGCTTGACCCATCCAGAAACAAATGGCTTACTGTTTTCAGTTTAACAAGTCTGGCTTCCTCTCCTGCCTCTTACATCTCCATAGACTCACATAAGACAGATTTTTTTTCCCTTTCCAGCTTACTCTATCATGGTGAATAATGAACTTTTATTTCATCACTATATCCTTACCAATCTCTTTCAGCATTTTTGAAAAGGGGTTATTTAAGTTGCAGAGTACTTAGAATAGTACTTGTATTTTTATTATGTCCTGCTTTCACCCTTTGGCTTGAGATGGATGACTCAAACATAAACAAGTACCATAAAACAGTGTACAGATGATGGACTATAAATCTGCACATCTAGCTGTGATTAATAAAGATAAGTGTTTTAGCCAGTGAGTGTATGAGAGCTGTTGATGAAAAAGAAAGAAGAAAAAGAGATCCAAGAAACCACAGTGAAGAATAAATTCTGCTGACAAAAGTTGCAATATACATATGTAAATTTTAATTATCTGCATAAGATAAATGGCAGGTCAACATTAAAAAAATGCCATCTGTAATAGTGAAAAACAGGAGAATCTTTTCTTATCAGGTAGCAAAAAGTGTATCTGGCTGAAATAGAAGTACAGAAAGTTCATGAAAGCAGAACTTTTTTGGACTGTTTCCCCAGATAAGTACCTTACTTTTCCCAGCCCTCTGTCTCCTGAGAGTAGGCTGAAGGAATAAGAGCACTTAAGGGGCAAGAGTGTCCTCATATAAATAAATTGACAGATGTAAGTCTCTGGATACATCAAGATGTAGCTAGGGTCATATTCTGCACATGGGATCTACTCAGGTTGTTACATCGCAAGTTGCATGGAGGACTAGAGTTGATATATGGACCTTAAGCTCTTGTCATACAGCATGAGTTTGCAGCTGCTGGAGTCAATGGGAAAGTCCTCACTGGGTACAGTGAGGAAGAATCCGATGGAGAGACTGTCCTTTAGCTGGCTTCCCCTTCCCTAGCTCAGCACCAGCCCTGCAACATCTTGTTATCTCTGGTGTAAGGCTTCTGTAGTAGCTGGTTCTCTAACAAATATAAATATGGAGACTGAAAAACCTACACTGAATCACTGTGTAATATCAGATTCAACAAATTCTGCTGCTGAGCTAGTGATCCGGTATAAAGGAACATTTCTTATCTAAGTTAAGAAGATTACTATTTTTAAAATCCCTGAAGTACATAATGTAATAAGCAAAGCAGCAAGCATGTAAGTTTATCTTTTTTTGAGAAATTTAGCTTGACAAAATTAAATGTCAGGGATCACCTCAAGTTTAAGAAAAAAAAAGATTAATTAGGGTGGTTTTTAAAGGTCTGAGAGGGGATTTAAATGAATGTCCTTAACATGCCAGTGAAGAGAGTACTAGATTATTTCAATGATTATTGACACAAAGTGAAACAGTTCCTGCCTCTCACATGTCCTCTCATGCATTTCCATAAAGTGAAAAAGAGAAAGCTATCACTACCCCAGAGCACCAAAGTATTCCTTCAGAAAGTTACAAAATGACATTTTAGCGAAGCATGCAATGGTAACTTAAAGAAGCTACCATAAAACTAGATAATGTTTCAAATCCATTTATAAAAGTGGTTAAATTTCTTATTTCAAGGCAAGTGGCAGATAATAAATATAGATCAAAGTAAGCTAGTATATAAAAAGTATAAATTGAAAAACTGGTTCACAAAATAGCATCAAATATTTTATAACCTCTTCACAGCTCTTATTTATAAACTGGGCTTTGTTTTCTATGTTGAACTTCAACAGCTATCATGTCACATAGCTATAACCCTTGGGGAAATAACCCCCACAGATTAAAGATCTGTAGAGACTAGAGATGGTTCCAACCACAGTCCAGAAGTGAGATGTGAATCCTTACACGTGCTGAGGACATCTGAAATAAGATCCCAGCTTGGAAGCACAAACCAAAGCTTTTTTTTAAGCAAATTCATGCTAGAAACCAGGCTCAAAAGCCTTCATCCATTCTGCTGCTGAGCTCACATAGACCTCTCAGATTTATGTTTCTGAGGCACAAGACAGAGCACTGCATCTTCCCATTAGGCAAATGGCTTTTCTGGGCCTCCAGGTCATGTGGCCAGGAAAAGCCACAGCTGTGGCTGCAGACTGTGACACTCTGCAGGGCAGTGTTACATACTACATTTGACATCACTCTGGCTCTTGGGACAGGATAAATAGCGGTGTCTATAACCCTTTATACCCACCCTGCATGTCAACCCTTTGCAATCCACAAAAAGTGACAGTGACAATGCAAGGTCTTATTTTCATCTTCCCAAGCCAGTTTTAGCTAATCTGAAATATGGTTCCATCATGCACAAAAGTCCTTCTTTTGAACCTGACAGCAGATATGCTTTTTTTTCTAGAGTATAAACCTGCCTTTTAACAAAAAATTGCCCATTATTGTGGATTTCATAATGTCTTTTGTCATTGCTAGCTATTTGATCTCTTTCCATTCCTGCAGTCAGAATTGAAATGTTACCATGAAATAGTGGCAACTGTAGGAGGGGTGCTGCACCCCATAACAGCTTAAGGATGTTTGACTGCCAAATTTGCACACAGTGAATTTTATAAGCTAGCATTATTTGAATAGACTTTTTAAAATATCTGATGTCACTTTTTCACTTCATTTTCCAGGTTAATTAACTCCTTGGTTATGTGCATATTACAGAGAAAATTTTGAATATTCTATCTATTCAAAAGCTTATGCCTGAAGTTTTGTTAATTTATAATGCATGGAGTGAAATCCCAGCATCTGATCTGGAAATAACAAATATTAAAACTGTATACAAAACTGCATGAAAATCCTATAGCTTGTCAGACCTAAAGGGCTTAATGCAAATGCATCATTTCTACAGATCCTGGCACTGCCTCCTGCACCTGAAAGGCTCAGTCAGGAAAATACATTTTAGACACAGTTTACATAGAAAATGGTAATAAAGCAAAGCCAGGCAACAGGAGAAAACATGCATTTATTTACATGTGAAGTAAATGGAAATCTGCTTACCAGAATGCCAGGAGAAAAACGGAAAGAAATGAGAATACTTTGGGAGAACACAGTCCTTGTCCTAGCAACTCTTCATAAAGCCATGTTAATTTGTTTGTTGTCTCTGGCGCCTAGTTATTCAAGCTACTTTTTTTCCCCTTTTCTGTATTGATCCTTACCAAGAAACCACTGCATATTTAGGAGTCAGTGATCCACATGACAGCTAACCTGTATAAGCTCAAGCTTGTGCTGCGCTGTGCTTCAAGTCCAGCATGTCCCTAAGGCCTATGTTGTGCTGCAGTGTCCTTGGCTGCAGGATAATCTCAGCCAGATCATAGCAATAGAGGGGCCTGCAGGCAGATCCCACTTGGTACTGGTGCTGGCACCATCTGCTTGGCCTTGCCTTTATTTAAAGAGCAGCTAGAATTTCTCATGAGAACACCCTGTCAGAACAGAGTTGTTTTCTTGTAAGGAAATTATATGTTAGCCTGAATGACAGAAAGGGAGAGCTTTCCTCTACAGGCAGGATTTGCTCTGCCTTGTGCAGTGCACTGTGGGAAAGTCTATCCAGGCTTCATCCAATGCTTTGTGAATATTGTGTGCCTTGCATCTGAAGGGATGTAAGGTTTACTCACTATCTATATTCTTCTTTCTATTCTGTCTTATTAAAGCAGTTCTCTTAATGAGCAGTTTGTTGTTACGCCTTTTGCACTGTGTTTCAGATAGGAGCCTGCACCATCCCTCTCTTCCCTCACTTTCCCACCCTAGTGCAGAACAGCTTCCAGCTAAACTCAGTCTAACATCATCTTATTTAAAAAGGTACTGAATCACTATGCCACACCCCTGAAAGATCTCCAAGCATTTCTCCTAGTGATGGCGCATCCAAAATTAACAGTCCAACCTTGCACGAAGCTTGGGAGTATGAGCTAACCACTGTCTCCAAACACTCTGACAGGAAGGCAATACTGACTCTACCTATTTAAAGAAGGCACAGGCAGGATACCAGAACAAACCCTACCACCTGCATTCCACTACAGGTTCTGTGCTGACATCTGGAAATTAATTTTGTTTCCCTTAATTGGAACTGGTCTCTTAAGGACAGCAGTGGAAAATATATAACTCCAAAATAAAGTACCCTGCATCTTTTAGATACATAATGAATCACAGGCAGGGAATAAAATGTTTTATTTTAAATTCACTAGTAAAATAAGCAATAATTCCAAAACACCAGTGCAGATTAAATCCAATTCTAAAGATTCTTAGAAAGTGAATGTATAGTACTGTCGTGGTTTAAGCCATAAATCAGCCACGCAGTTTGTTCACTCACTTCCCCCTTTTTCTTCCCTCTGCTCC
>JAOEHY010028956.1:0-67921 GCA_025447955.1 Psilopsiagon aurifrons
CTTCAGATACTGGAAGGCTGCTATGAGGTCTCCACACAGCCTTCTTTTCTCCAGGCTGAACAGCCCCAACTTTCTCAGCCTATCTTCATGTGGGCCTATAAATGATATTCCTACATGCCACTGAAACACCCATCTCTGATGAAAACAAGGTTTTAAATTTCACCTTAGCATATTTATCTTTGCTAACAGAAAATACCTTTTGAGTCTGAGACATTCAAATTTTTAAGATACACGTTTGCTGTCAACTTCCAAAATTCTGTGAGTTAAATTTCTGCAAGTTTTCTCTCTGGAAAAGAACACATGCATATGAAAACTATTGACTCTCACCCTGAGTCAATGGCAGATTCAGTCTGACAGGCGAGCTGTGCTCCATCACTGGCATCTGGTGCGCTTGTTCGCCTCCTTTCAAGATGCTTGTCTCTGGGTGTCCTGTGAACACTTTATTTCCACTGCCAATAAGAAAAAGCCACATTGTACAAATAAAGCCAGGAAAAAAATCCACCTAGTATATAATGTCAAAATAAGACTTTTGAATATCAGTCTATTTTTTGCAAAAAATTTTTGTTGCAATGACAAAGCTTAAGAACAGATGTAATGAATTAACAAGTTTGTCTCCATATATGCCAAGTCTTCCTTCTCACCTTACACACTGCCACTGAGACGTACTAAAGATCATTCTGGATTTGTGGAAAACGGTTTCTTTGCCAGAGACACAGCTTTTCTCAGTGTTCTTTATGCAGTGTTCATCATCATCAGATGCTTCTCTGACTCTATGATTCTCGTCTTTCCGGAAGTTGCTATTAGCAGTTGGGCAAAGACCAGGACTTTGAACACTGTCTGGCAAGTTTGGGTACAGCACTTCTGAGACAGCCAGGCAATCTCCTACAAATTCTCAATGAAAGCACCTACTGCTCCTTTATTCCTCCAAATTGCTTGCAAACCTTATACACAAGACACTGCACAGTGACATACGACATACAAACACGTCTGTGCTATCTAAGCTCGGATCTGGTTGATATGACAGCCTCTTGGCAAAGCCATAGACTCAAAAGACAAGCCTTCTGATGTGCACAACTAGCTCTGCACATTGCGAATTTGCATAAGCCTGCAGCAAGTCAATATTGATTGGGGCATATTCCATCTATCACCAGGCCACCAGATGCTGATACTCCAGCATCAATCATAGGCAGATGTGACATCCCAGAAGTCTATACACGAACACAAAGCTTCACAGGCTAAGAAATGCTTAGGCTTGATCCATACCTCCTCTTTTCTTGCCAGAGTTCATTTTCCTTGCTTTTCAGAGATGGCATACTGTCCTGCTCCCAGAGCAGTTTTTTCTGTCTTGTAGCTTCTTTTTGTCTGCCTTCCTCTGGAGAGTTGTTTGAATCATCTGAGTTCTAGAAGACAGTAGGGGAGGGAACAAGGAGCTTCCCTTAAATTTGGCATCAGTACCCACATGGGAAAACTATGGGCTGTCCTCACATATGTTGTGTTGACACACCTTATTATCATAAAGAACACCACACATTATACAGCAGAAACATTTGACGGTGGTAAGGCTAACTTAGGCTTTAACAAAGACTTAACAGAAACAATCAGCTAATTGGACTAAACTAAGTATTAAGGAAAAAAGTTAGGGACAGACCAATTATGAATGGTGTTCACGATGACAAAATGAGATTCCCCTACATAGTTCTGGCAGAAATCCTTGAATAACTTTGAGAGTCTTGACAGTCTTCCACTGGACTTGGGAGGACTTTGTGAGGGATCTCAGCTTGTACCCTTTGCCTGGGGGCAAAGTATTACTCACATGCATTGGGCATCCTCAAATGACAATGCCAGTACTGCTTCCATAATGGTAGTGCAGTGTGTCATACCTGACTGGTGGATCTTAAGAAAGGCATAACATGAGATACTTCACTTTTGGGTGCAGGCACTGCCCTGAACATGACATAATCATCTCCACCCAGGAAGCTACTGCCACACAGCCATGTGGAAAATGGGCCATGGCTGATGCCCCTGAACAGGAATGAGTGATGAGAGAGGGCAGGAAGGGTGAGAGGATAACCAGATGGTACAGTACTCCTAATCCTGAAGTGGAATGGAGAAAGGCAGATGACTTCTTGGGTGTGGGTGCCTTAGGCAGGAGAAAATGATGTCTGGGAACCCCACATTTACTCTACTGACCTCACCTGGGGTGTCATTCTCTGATCCCTGTTGAACACTTCTGTAATTAGATGCTAGATTCATTGAGTCAAATATTTTGTGCTGCATATAAGTAAATAAAATAATCAAAGCATGAACATCCCTCTGTTTTCCTGCTTTCTAGGAGGGATGGTGAGAGAGAGGAGGAAAAGAGGGGACGCAGGATTCAGTCTCATCTCTCACACCCAAGATTTTGGATGTAGGGAGCTCCCTTCAGATTTTATTGGCTTTGACGAGGTACTTTCAAACAAGCAGAAACAGGTGACTGTTTTTCACAGCATCAGTTAAAGAACAGAAGCAACTGCAAAGAGAGAAAGTATCACCCTCTGCTCTAGTCCAGAATAAGATGGTTGCAGTTTGCTAGGTAGTATGGCTCTTTGGTTGTGAAAACATATAAGCTATAGCATTCTGAGGTATCATTACTTATGGAAGAGATGAAGGGAATATTCTTGCTGTTCACAGACTTTGTTAGCCTTTAGTGAAGAATAAAAATTTGCACTGAAGATGGCTTATTCTTTATTGTCTTACTACTCCATGAGAAACTCACCAGTGTCTTGCTTCCTTCAGTAGTTGAGGAAGAAGAGGAGAGGAGATCAGCAGAGTTTGAAGAAACAATGAATGGAACTACAGTGTCCTCAATTATCTTCCGTTCCTAAAAAAAGAGCATCAGGAGAGAATGGGGTTAAAAATACAGAATGTCAACTATGAGCTTGAGAAGTAGAAGCATACAGTTTGGCTATGTGCAATATTTAGATGGCTAGGTAAGGACCTGTGGTGCCAAGAATACATGTCAATTTTTAATTTGCTTCAAGGTTTTGCCCTCCTTTTCCTTTCACCACTACCAACACTGATATGGGATGCCCCAAACCAGAAAGAATGTTCCACTTGGGATGGTAACACTGTTTCTCATAACAGCAGCCTACTAGATTTCATACAAAAGTACATGAGAAACTTATTCTGAAAGTTGAAGAAATTTTCTTGTTCAGATCACAATATAGCCCTCAAACACAGACAAGACATCAATTTGCATAATGCACAACTGGTCAGACTGAAAACATTAATATTGTCCAGTTTTCTGCAATAATAACCCAAATACAACAGAAGAATCCCACTATCTTCTATATTGTTAATATTCTAGGACTGCAAGCTTTGAATAGTCCATGTGGATTTTTTTTTCTTTTAAATACCAAGTTCAGTTTACAAAACATATGTATGATCAAGCCCAAGGCAGACAACAATTTCATCTGGAGTTCCACCAAGTCCAGGCTATGCCAGAATGCACACAGCTCTACCTCTGGAGGGAAGTCTGAGCATGCCTAGACACAACCATACTGACTCACATAGACTTGCATAGCAATTACACACCTCCACCTATGCAGAGGTTCTGAGAATACCTGTCTAAATATTTAAGTATTTTCCCTCAACGCCTATGGTAGTGTTTAAGAGAAACAATCCTGAGAATTCAGCCTTGAGAAGGCTTTTCATTAATTAATCTAGCTACGGGATTCTTTTAGTTATGTAAGTGGGTGCATTTAAGTACAAAATAAGTCTATAAACAACCTCCTCCTTTGAGCCTTATACCTCCTCATAGTATCTACGCTCCTCCTCTTCCACTTCTCTCTGGGCCTTTTCCCATTCCTCTTTCAGCTTGTCCTGTTCCTTCTGATACTTCTCCTGTAAGAGGATACAAATACAGGTAAATTCATATCATTCTGTATTAGGAGTAAATTCTGTAGTACTCCACAGTGAAAATGAAACTGCTAAGAGTAGTTTAATCAGAAATAGAAGGAAATAGGAAGATAAAAATTTGATACATTCATGGATGTCAAAAAACTTCTTTTCCTCCTTTTCCCACTTGTTTCTAGCTTCAAGCCACAAGGAGCTTTTAGCATATCTGAAGAAGTTTAATTTGTTAGAAGTTTTAAAATCTTTGGTCAGATATGAAATTTATGCTCAACAATTTCAATAATTCCTTATTATGCAGTACTAAGAGTTCCAAAAAGCCATCACACTCCCCAAAACATGTCGCCATGGATTTTACACTAAAAATTTCAACAAAGTAGCATATAAACAAGCAGATTTTGAAGATACTGGTACTAAGTTAAGAGAGATACCAGTACAATTTCATGAATGATGAACACCTGTGCAGTTTAAAAGATAAATGAATAGTGTGTACAGGTTTGAAGAAGGTAAGCTTATAATCACCCAAGTAGCTTATTTGTCTCCTTGATGGAATTATTTCTTGAGAATTCGTTTCACACAGTTCTCTAGGAAAAAATGATGTCAAAGACATCTTTAAAATTGTTTGACAGAACTGGTTTGAATATGGGGAAGAACGGTGACTTCCATATCACTTTTACACCAGTTCCAACTTCTGCTCAAATTAGAAACTTCTGCCTAATCCAGAGGAGATGAATTTACTATCGAGAGAACACTCACATATACCAGAAAAATCATGATGTGAATTTTACACCATTTTAAGAGAAAACATCCGTATTAGCTAAAACCAAATAATCTCAGGAAAGCAGTAGAGACACACACAGCAGTTCTTGAAAGATAAAAGCCTCCGTGTTATATTCTCCATCATTTGACAGTTGTTTGCTCTTCTGTTACATAGAAGAAAGATATGATTTCTTTGGGACCAAACCTAATCACAGTTTCAAAAGACACTACTGACCAACAGAGAAATTTAAGTTCTCGGGGCCACTGCATTTCTTCCAACTAGGACACAAAGCCAGAGCTCTTACAGCTTACTCTACCAATAGGCAAAAACAGTGGATTTGAGGAGGCTTCCCCCCCTCACAAAACTAACCCAAACCTTCATATCTGAATTTAGCTTGATGCTTTCCAAGAAGAACCTGTGAACAAAACAGAACTACAAAAATCTATGAAGACCATCATTTTAAAGATGAGTTGCATAGACATCTGGGTCAGAAAATTGCCAGTCTTGAGAAAGAGGCTCCAAATTTATTTTTTTTTGCAGTTTATGCTCAATATACTTCAAATACAGTTGAGAATCAAAATTTGATGTAACTCCGTGCTGAAATGCAGAACTAAAGTCCTTTCGGTCTTTCCATGGAGTGGGAAAGGGAGACCTAAGAGAGTCCAAACTACAGACAAACATGCATGTATGCTCATTTTATCACTCATCTGCCACAAAATTTGTTCAATCTCCACAGAGGATGTGGAAAACAAGACATGAATTTCCCAACTTTTGTCAAAAAGTACAATTCAACAACTGAACCACACGGTGGAATACATGGAGTTTCTTTCCTACCTGAAGCAAACGTTCTTGCTCATGCTGCCACCTTTCCTGGCGCTTTCGCTCTTCTTCTGGATCCCAGGACCAAAAATTTAAACGCTTGCATGAAGAAAACACAAGCTATTAGACTTTGACACTGCATTTCACAAGGCTACCAGAGAAAGCCACACTTCCCCTGCCTACCCCTGACAATGATGTTAGAATGGGAAACTGAGAATTACATAATGGTTCTCTCAGTAGAAAATATTCTTAGTGTCACTGACACTTGGGATTGCCCACAGGTATCCAAATGATAAAATAATAACTTGGCTTGCAAAGAAAGGCTTGAGAAATTTCAACTGGAGGGGAAAAAAGGAAAAAAGATCTGAAAGAAAGCTCTAAGCAGCTCTTAACAGAGATTCCTGCAGGTACTCAAATTTAAAGAAAATACCTATTTTGCTTCTATCTGATCTTCTGCACAACATGCAAAACAATGTGTGATTGTAAAAATTATCCTCTCATTTCATATGGCTGCCAGCACAAGAGTCTATAGCCTTGTTTTAAATTTTTATCTATAATGAAATGAAATCTCAGGCTTCACTAAGGGTCCCATTACATGCTGCATGTTTAAATTCCTTATAATCAAGTGTAATTTTAGAAACTTGCTGCCATATCCCTTTCCACTAAAGAGCTATATTTAAATCTAATAGGAAGAGATGATGTCTATTTTTATGTGACAAATAGAATATGAAATACTGTGTACTTCAGAGTAGCATTTGCGGTGAGGATTTTTTTCATTGAGGCAACAGTGGAACTGTGGTCTCCTCTAATTCCTATGCATTTAAAACAGAATAGATAATTTAGTGTTACATATTATTTTGAGATTGTGAAGCTTTAGTGGCTCCAGCAACCAGACACTGTACAGCTACCAGTCTCTGCAGATAAGAGGAGAATGCACAAATTCCAGATTCAGATCATGTCTTGATTTGAGTTGTATTTTTTAGCCTCTCATTTCCACGAAAAGAAAAATAAAAATTATCATTCTGATTTGGGGATATCACAAGACATTTTGTATAAAAAAATTACTTTTGCTAAACACATATCTCTAAACTAAACAACGATGCAAAAAAAGTACTCACATTTGATTTGTCACCACTATCAGAATCAGCTATTAAAACAAAACAAAACAAAGATTAAATTTAACATAACAAAATATGCTTAGCCTGAATTTAAAGCTACATTGCATCTGTGTAAAAAAGCTTCATGTTAGTTTCCTATTTACTCTCACAACAAAATGCAAGGGTGAATCACAAGCAAATCAACTAGAAAAAGAGATTACACCCATCACCCACAAAACTACTTTTTATCTGGGTTTAGAGGAGCACAATACAAACTAACATCAGGTTCTACTCTAAATCTACTTCTACTCTTACTACCTACCTTGATCTACTTTTCCCTTCATGATTCAGTGCAAGGAAGGAAAAAGCATTGCAAAGCTAGAAGGGTGGAACTACGCTATTCAAGAGCCACAGTTACAAAAAGAACCATTGATGGTTTTATCCAAGCATCTGAAAATTAGGCTGATTTAAAGAAATTAAGGAAAAGTTATTTATAACAAATGATTTCATTTGGGTGCCTGAAACCAGAGCATCACGACAGTGTGCAACCCAACAGCTCTTTGTCAACTGTGCAGCAGGAATAGATACTTTCTACAAAAGCGAGAGGTAGAAGTCCCCGTGATCATCAGCTTTCACCCCAGCCCCACGTCCGAAGACACCTATGGCTGGAGGCAGCAGAAGGGCTCAAGCTGGTCTTAGCGCCACATTTACCTGACTGTGAGAAAAACTGTGAGCGCCGCCAGTTGTTGCGAACCCTAAGTGGAACCACGGCCCCGCAGGGCGGCTCTGCAGGCAATGGCACCAGGACAAAACACAAAACAGTGTGGTCAAAAGGCGATGACAGACTCTGAGACCCACCTCAGCCACAAGAAGCTGAGGAAACTGGGGCTGTTGAGCCTGAAGAAGAGAAGCTGCATGGAGACCTCATAGCAGCCTCCCAGCATCTGAAGGGGGCCTACAAGGATGCTGGAGAGGGATTCCAGTGTTTAAGGCCAGGTTGGATGGGGCCTTCAGCAACCTGGTCTAGAGGAAGATGTCCCTGCCCATAGCAGAGGGGTTGGAACTGGATGATCGTAAGGTTCTTTCCAACCCAAATTGTTCTATTGATTCTATGATTTTGACTACAATCACTTCAGCCCATCATAGCTGGTTTACAGTGGAGCTGCAGATCACACAGATTGCCTGCATTTAAGTGCCACTTCTGTAACATGGCACCTAACCTTACACGAGAGCTCTAGCACGCTAATGCTAGTCAAGGGCAGCCACCCCTTCAAGTCTTTGCACAGTTCTCACATTCATTCCTACTCGCAGATACAAGTTTTAAAGGGGTTTGTGATATTTTCAGCGCTGTATGTGCTGTGAACACTAGAGAGCAGACAAGGGCTTCAGCATCACTGAAAATCAGGCAAGAGACCTACAATCTCTTGATGTTTGGACTGATTAGTGCCTAAGATGATGTTGTTCTTCAAGCCTGTCTGGGAAGCACCTCCCTACTTAAAACAAGTGAGATTTTTATTTCTTTTCAGACAATTCTTTTTTCCACAGTGGACCACCTTCAGCAGTTTCAATCTTGAAAACACCAGGATAATCAGTATATAACCTGCACATAAACTATCAACCTAAAAAATTCTGTGGGGAAGAAAACTTCAGATGATTTTTCTCTCTCTTTCTTTCATGATATCTACATATATGCATCTCTAAAATAAATATAAAATCAAATTACTAAACATTATCAGTCTCAAGCAAAAGTTTGTCATGAAGGCAAAAAAGAAGTTCGACTTTACAGAACTCATGATGGGCACAGGCCAGATTCAGGGATGTGGCTGGATATGTGTATTGTTTATCTACGGAAAGGAGCTCCACATAAGCAGCTGAGTGCAGAATTTATCTCCATAAAATGTCATTGTGAGATAAACCAGACACTAAGCCTGTGATACTAAGATACTAAGCTCACAGATACTGTGAGCAGCAGTACTAATAAAATGTAATACTCTTTGATATAACAGCTTTTACTGTTAGGCCAGGTAAATACAAAATAGGGCTCCCCCTCCTCCCCTCTGCTGTGTCACTATTCTGCTACTGTGTTTAAGGGGAACAACCAGAAGAGTCTTTTCAATTGCAGAGGCCATACTATCAATATCAGTCAGATGCAACTAGAAAATACCATTTTAGCTCCAAAACCC
Organism: Psilopsiagon aurifrons; assembly: GCA_025447955.1. Taxonomy (NCBI): domain Eukaryota; kingdom Metazoa; phylum Chordata; class Aves; order Psittaciformes; family Psittacidae; genus Psilopsiagon; species Psilopsiagon aurifrons. Next base: position 8,751 of record JAOEHY010028956.1, read on the forward strand.
TCTCTAGGTCATTGATTAGGCACTTCTTCCTGAACACCACAGGCACATATTCAGTTACTATCCAGCTGAGTTCTCCAAATGCCTTTTGCTCACCTTGTAGACCAGAATTCTGCAGAGTAACCTGGCTGGTCTCGGGTAGTTTCTTTAAAAATGGCAGTACTACACTCCCTTCTTGTTCCAGCGCTTTTGGTTTCATCACCTGTTCAGATATTTGGGAGCAGAAAACAGCATTAAACATCAGCAGGTTCAATCAAAGGTTAATTTAATCCCTTTCTTCTTATTTTCTGAATCAACATTATCAAAAGACAAAGCTTATTTCCCAAGAATTACAACATGGAGTTGCAGTACAGAAGTCCTGGAAACAATCGATAGCTGCTTGTTGTTGACATTCACTCTGCCCTGCACACCAAAGTAAATTCTAAACCAGGACCAACATCTAATTCACCCGACAGAGGAGCATGGTTGTGGCCATTTGCTACCTCTGCCATAGCCTGCAACTCTTTAGCACCTCAAAAGCACTAAGAGGGAAAGCTCCACTATCTATACCTTCTGGATACTCTGCCCTCCCTGACACGTGGTGGGACTGGGGTTTGCAGGTCAGACTCTAGTTTCTTCTCCTGTCAGTTTACAGATTCAAATGCTACAAGCAGACACTGGGGAGTTCCTTTGGAGGGGGAACTTTCTGATGACCACAGAATTTGGCACAGAAACTATCCTCCAGGATCATACCCTGGCAGATTGTTTTGAATGAACTCCTGAAGTGACATTATATACAGAAAAATACCAACCTGCACAATAAATATTTCTGTGTGAGAACGTCCTTCTTTTTGTTTTTTCTTTTTTTGTTTTGTTTTTCACTGCCTTTCTTGATCACACGTACCTCTGGTGTAGCAGGGAGCTCTGCTTCCTTCTGCTGCTCCATTTCAGCTTTCCTCACATTTTCCTCACTTGAAGCAGCTCCCTCTGAAGAGACAGGACTGGGAAGAAATTCTAACCTCTTCACAACAGGGCTGGCACAAGCTGCAGTTGACTTGAATTGCTTTTGATCTGAGACTAACGCACATATTCAAGAGATAATATTGTGAGGCTAAGATATTTCTTCAAATAAAATGTAGACCTATTTCTTACAATCCGATTTCTCACTGGATATACTGTGAGCCCATTTACTGAACGCTTTGAAAAAATAATCTTCTTTCTTCAACACAAGCAAAATTAATCTCTCAGAGCAGACGAGACTGTAAAAGTGAAATTCACCTGACAAAATATAGGTGCTTACACTTGACTAGGGCATTATGGGACACCCTTCATAGTTAACAGAGAAGCATTTCTTGGGGAAGAGTCATGCAAACTATTTCAGACAGTCCTCTTTGGCTGAGATGAGCTGTAACCTAAAACGTGCCTACCAAAGTAGAGATCTCTTTACTCAAGTTATGTGATGAATACTATCCTAAGATGCTACCCAGACAAGTAGCTATACCACAGCTAGCAGGGTTTCACTTATGAACACTGGAGGATATTTCAGTTTGCATATTTCCACTAAACCACATCAGTCAAGCATCAGACAACAAACTCTGCTAACGGGAAGCCTTGGACTGTAATAATCTAGTTGTCTTTCAGTTCTTAAAGAACCCCAACAAGTTGATGCTGGTTTACAGAAGGGACCAGGAGCACACTGGCCTACAGCTGAAGACTGTGACAGCTAAACTACCGCCAGCTGGTACCATGACTGGAAGCAGAGCAGCTGCCAGCTTCCTAGGCAGTGCGCAAGAACCCAGGCATCTCTCTAACCTCCTATAGCAGAATCTCAGCTTCAGCTCCTGCCTCCTCCCTAACCATGGCAGCAGTGGCAGCTTCCGAATGTACCTCTTTGACAGGCTGGGAGAGTTAGCTAAGAAAGAGATGCACCCCAAGGTGTCACTAAGAACCTGCACACAAGCAGAGACAAGAGCTGCTCCTGCTGCTGGGCAGATGCACACTGCTTTGGAGCAGTTCCCACACCATTAAGTAGCATAGGGATCACAGCGTGGAAGTATCTGAACAGAAGAGGATGCTTATACTACAAGAAGGTGGCAGTTTGGACCTTATCTATCTCTCCAAAGCAGACATAATGAAAACCCATGTTCCTTTACCATTTCAATTTTTGCAATTCTATCTCAGTTTTCACTGCCAGCCAGTATTTAACTTTACTACCAGTACTCAGTATTTAGCATTTCTCATAGGTGTTGAGCCTGACACAAGGCAGCTTTGTGATCTGTAGACACATCACCAGCTCATCACTGCTGACTCCTGAGAGGAGAATTTGGTTGGTTCACCACAAGATTGCAGCTTCTACATTACCTGCCAGGTGCAATTCAAGATTGTTAACCTCTGTGTTTTGTCATCTACGAGCCAAAGTAATTAAGTCAGCTAACGAGCCCTTGCTAAGAGCCCTTCAGCGTTTACAGCACATCAAGAGAAGGCTGGATATCCTTCTAATTTTGGGGGAATGGTACCCCATTGATGTTTGATGGCAAAGCTCAATTGTTTAAGTCACATCTATTCTCAACAAATAGGAGCATTATGCTTACGTATCAGTTACAGCCAGAGATCACATTTAAATGTCTACTTCAAATAGTACTTCTTACTTACCCATACGAAGCTGAACTTTGATAGACTTTTTAAAAAATGAAAACCAAAAAAGACCATGAACTTAGTATGATAGCAGGGGGTAGATAAATGCCTACTCAAGGGTAACGTTTCAGACAAACTCTTTTGAGGAAAACAGCTTCAAATTTTACCAGCAAATTCCTTTCACCAGATTAGGAATCATGCATAAAGGCTTTAAAGCAGAAAATCAGGAGTGTGCTCAATACAGCCCATTTAAAGCCACTTTGAGGATTGAAATGCCTCTTCTTATTCTCCTTCTACGTTTCTTAATGGCTTGGGGGAAGATGGGGGAAGTGTTAAACGGAAGCTATTACTGACTGAAAGTTTCTGCCATGATTGCTTTCTGGTTACAGCATGCTGTGGCACCAGCTTTCCACTCACACAAACAGCAAAGCAGACAACTCGCATCCCAAACAATGTGCAACGAGGTGTATTATTTCAGCCCTGGAATGACAGAGCAGCCCAGGCTGGAAGGAACTTTGAAAGGTCACCCAGTCCCAACTTTCACAGGAAAGGGAGCCTAGATGAGACTGCTTAGCACCCTATTCAGTTGCACCTTGAAAACCTCCATCCACGGGGATTCTACCAGGTCCCTCGGGAGGTTGTTGCAGTGAACAATTGTTCACAACAAAAAAATAATTTCTTATGTTGAGGTTTCTGACAACTTCTGCATTTTCTAATAAGCACTCTTGGTGCTGCTGCAGGTGCACTTATTGGACTGTGCCAAGGGGTGGGCCAGCCCCATTAGTGGGCAAGGGCAGGGGCAAGGGCAGGAGCTATCACATACCTGGGGATAGGCACGCCAGGCTCCCCTCTCCTGCACTTCCAGGGCTGGCCTCAACCTGCTGGCTGGCGGCTGGGGCTGCTTCCACTGGGGAGGGCTGCGGAGAACAGTACAGTAGAAAGGTAGTGAGTACACTGGAAATAAAAGTAAGTGTTAATTCCTCAAGGCAGTACTTGCTGCTTCTTTGTGATGTGTTTGAGCCAGACTGGTTTAGAGCTCAGCAGGGAGCCAAGGAGTATGTTTCAGAGCAGTATGTGCCACTCGGGTGGCGAATCACTGGGCTTTAATCTCCTTTTCAAACTGTTCATCAGCAGCCATTAATGTGGTTGGTTTGGAATAGCTCCTACAGGCTTTTAAAATTGTAGGATATCTTGGATTGTGTTAGCTGGAGATAAGCATACATTTCACCCCTAATTTCCTCTTCCAGAATGAGACAAAAATGTATGCATTAGTGAATACATAGCACATACTAGGGTTTGAAAAGTGGCAAAGTAATTAAATATTTCCTTTATTTCACGATTGTCTAAACAATCTGTTATCTGAAGGGAAAAGCCAGAGTCAGTATTAAAGGTAATGAGATACTTGAAATACTATTAAGAGAGGACTGAAAAAATACGGTGAGAACCTTTCGAGCCAATAACCCAAATGCCTTTGAAAAGCCAGCTTCCTGACCCAGGACAAGGCTGTTGCAGAGCTAAAACCACACTGTCAAAACAAGGGTAGCACTTCAGCTGATCTATTTAGCAGCTTCCACCATACATCAGTTTTCCCAGCAGGCAAATCAAGCAAAATCTGCAGCAAACCCATCAGCCACAGCACAGTGCTGCTAATGCATGAGAGATCTAGAAAACAGTATAGACAAGAGGAAAATAAAAAAAACCCCAACAAACTACTTTTAGAAATCAAAAGTAACCTATTTCAGAAGCAGCCTATTGTAGACTCACTTTCCTGTCCTCCTCCCACCTTTCCATCTTATTAGCAGCTGCAAAGGAGGAAACCTGATGAAATTTCCTCTTTTCTGGGGGCCAGATTCAGGCCTCCACCTTCTGCATGGATTCTATTTCCCATCCGTGCAGACCCACGTGTACCTACAGCCCCTCATCTGCTCGTGCCCCAGGAGAAGCAGACCCGGGCTCTCATGGCTCAGTCAATGTGGATGTCTGCTGGCAGTAACAACAGGACAACAATGCCTGTGGACACACTTGGGTTCCAGAAAGCTTTTCTCTTGGCAGAGCTGAGGAATCTCTGCCTCTCCTCTCAGAAGGGAGGCATGCTCTGGAGGGGGTCAGGGGACATGTCTGGAAAGATGCACTGTGAGGAAATGGTGTGGACTAATGTGGGGCTGTGGCCAGGGGCCGTGACCCGGGCGAGCCCAGCTGGCAGTGAGCAGTGCTGGGAACAGAAGAAGCCCTGCCAAGGTCTGCCCCACCACCTCGCAGCAGGACAGGCGCCAGATCATAGCCATGAGGCTGTACAGGTGGCAGTGTGTCTCCTCCACTGCTGGGGCCGGCTGCCCGCCATCCTCCCTACTGCCTGGCTCTTCCCACTCTACCCTCACCTGTGCCCACCCTCACCTCTGTCCCACGAAAGGCACAGGGACACCCCCCCCACTTGCCTAAAAGTGTATCTCAAGCTGGACAGGGCAGACAGTGAAATATGTGCTCCAGAAAGGCAGCATGGAAAGTCTGAGGACTTCCTCTCCATCACATCCACCTCTAAGCATGCCTGTACCAAGAGTAAACAAGGCATGAAGCATCCCTGCCATGTGTCACATGCTCCAAAAAGGAATGATAACTGGAGATGAGACACAGGCTAAAGAATAGGCCCCAGAGAAATGTTCCAGATGCTGCGAGCCCTGTGCCCCAGAGATTTGCCTCTTGCCAGTCTGTGGCTCTTTTCTTCTGTATAACCCACCTTACCCTTCCCATCCCATCTTGATACCAGCCTGTTTCAGTGACAGCTTTTTCACTGAAAGCCCCAGCAGAAGAATGCTGCAACTAAAGAAAATTCCTCCTTCAGCTTCAGCTCTGGCTCCAACACAGCAGCAGCCAGGGGAAAAGCTACTGGAAACCCTTCCCAACCTTGCTCAGTGAAGAAGTAAGTATTTCTGTTCTCCATGAGGCCAGTGAGAGCAGCATAACAGGCTGCCCAGGTAAGTTGTAGCATCTCCTCCCTTGGAGGTTTTCAAGACTTGAATGATCAAACCTGTAACAAGCCAGTCTGACCTCATGCCTGATCCTGTTTGAGAAGACTCAGCTGGAGACCTATAACCTGAATTATTCTGTCATTCCACAACCTACAAATCTCTGTTAAACCTAAACAAAAGGCTACTATTGAGAGCTCACAGTTGCCCTAAGCAAGATAGATTTTAACTGGAAAAGCAAGAGACACCTACACAACAACTCTACCCACTGCTCCAAAGCACAACCCCTTCCAATATCTATTATACAAGTTCATATTGCTATTATTTTTGGCAAAGCAATGGAATCCAGCCTCCACTCTCAAAAACCAACTTTTCAAACAGATTTTTTTTAATAGAAAAAAAAGGGGTTAAAAAGAGAGGAAAAATTGAGCTTTAATTTCAATTTCAGAGTCTTTAAAGCTATAAACAGAAATAAACTGGGTACGATACAAAAAGTGTTTAACAGCATTACCTACACCCAGGAAGTCAGATACCAGTAGCAGCTGGAGCTGGGGAAAGAGCACAGCCACACTTGGCCCCTCAGAGGGTTTAAGAGCCTCAGTGAATCCACAAACATGATGCACTTTTATCACCTCTAGGTCTAGAGTTACCTCAGGAACCTACACCTGGTGCTGTGTCACATTGCTACCCTGCACAAGTGCAATAACCAAAATCTACCCATAACCTCTATCCAGGAAGTTGAACCAGAAGCAGATGTTATTTATAGAAATTATTTCAAAAAGGAGTGAAAAAAAAGAGCAAGTTATTGCTTGCTGCAGGAAAATGGAATTTTGCAATAGCATGCTGCAGAAGTTCTGTTCCTGCTCAAGAGACTTGGCTCTTCCTCCTCCCTTTGCTGAGCAATTAAATGCTAGTGACATACAGCTAAAAATATAAAACTGATTAGTAAGTAATTTATAAGGAAATTAAGCCTACTTCACTGGGGAACTCTCTCATTCCCACTATATCTATTTATAACACTAAGAAATGAAATATTATCTAGTGCTTTATCCAGAGGTATATGATACACTTCAGAAAATTCTCGTACTGATACAGCTGATAAAATGTCTTTCAACAACAGACTATCATCATTCACATTTCATAAATATTTTGTCATCAAATGATGATGTTATCACTGAACACGAAAAAGGCATGCAAACAATTCATTGTACCTAAAAGGATATTTTGACATGATCAATCAAAACCCAAACAACTTGGTGAGTGCCATTCCTGAGGTGTTTCAGAGAAGCTCTCTATTTTGGGATGAAGGACCCATGCATACTCTTGGCAGCACCCTGCTGCAGTCGCATGTGTTTGTGTGAGCAGAGTCATTATTCTGCAGGACCACAAAGCCACCCCACATGCTGGCTCTGCTGTAGATGCCTACAAGGGAAGGCCACACAACGCCTGCTCACCCACAAGCAATGAAGCCATCAAGGGACATAGAAAAAACCTTGCTGCATAGGGGCTGGGTTTTTCTCAGTCCCCAGATCCAGGCTGGTGTGAAGACTCTGTCCCATTGACTCCTCAAAGCTGAAGAATGCTGTCTACTTAGATTGGTTTTTTTATCACCCCATGCATCTAGCCACCCATCAGTTAAAGTGAGCTTCTCCATTAGGATTTAGAAGCCGTAGTTCATGATGGAAAATTAAATATTGCGACTGCAGTTGCATTTATGAGCACATTAGTACCAGAGGTGCCCTGGGTTTGGCGCTTATACCACAAAAAGAGGTCAGAGCAACACCTCTGTTGTGATAACAAAGGTATCCATTTAACATACACAAGCATGGCTCACTGCTGTATAGTGTTAGTTTGGTTTGTAGTAGACAGGATTTTTATCTGATACACTGGGATATCAGCCTAACGATTTTCTTTAAGACCATACAGGCCAGAAATAGCCACATTGCCTATTGCTGTGGCAGAACTTCACACCCTTATAAATACCTACAACTACAGTAACTAAGAACTCTTAAACACCAAACATCACTACTACTACAAGAATTCAAACTCCAAAAGAAGTAACAGTACAACTTTATTAACCCTTATTGTAAATTAAATCAAAATGTAGCTCAGTTAACACTACTTGTACACAAAATCACGTAAAATATCATTACTGCATTTTCTAAGAAAACATGACAAAACAAGCTGTCTGGAACCAGTGAGAATGCAGAGATATTAGGAAGATTCAGGTTACAACTACAGTTTGACTTCTGTGAAATTACTCAGGAATGAAATTGGTTACAGTATCAACAGCTGCATGTAGAAATTGCCCGACACATCTTTCAAACTTCTGTGATTGAAATTCTGCATGTATCATTGACTTGAAAATTTTCCTATAACGATTTCCCCATCAAAGCTAGCATTTTCTGTTGCTGTAACTGCTAATGGTGTCATGCCTTTGGGCTGCAACAGCTAAGTGCCTAGCATGCTATGCCAGCATAGTACTACAGCCAGAATGCTGCTCTGACACATTAAGTCATCTGCCTCATCTGGCAGCTGTATAATGGTATACTTGGGCCAGCTATTACAACCAAAGATCAGGGTGGATCCGTAATTGACAGAGAAGCCTTGAAAGTGCTGCAAGAAAGAGTTAAGTATTCCTGTTAGTCATTTTTTTAGAGTTATTACCACTCATTTGGGATGTAAAATAAGATCCTGTCACTCATAGCCACTGAAAAGTGCATGTGTGTCTGGAGGATGGGAGACACGGATGCCAGATTCATAACCAAATCCTGAGCAGGGTTCCCCTCTAGATGGCTTGAAGTTTTGCTGATCTCATTTCTTATCCTAAACCTTTTTCCCTTATGGAAGTCCAGCCCTCCACACATTTTCCCATGTATGGTTCAAGGCAAAGCTGTCAATCTGGAACAGACATACACACTCTACAAGTGTTTCTTGTAATGAATCAAAGAACAAAGACTTGTCCTACCAGATATGTACAAATCAGGATTTCAGCTCTGCTCTCCTGTAGCTTGGCCAACAATCCTCAACCACAAGAAAGCTTACACTTTAATCTCAGTTCAATCAGTGTATTTTTGAAGATGGATATAGAAAACAGGTTTATTTTGTGCCAAGCAGGCAGCAAGTAGAAATGGACAAGTTTAAGCTAGCTAGTGAAAAAAGAAAGCCTAAATCTCTGCCCACTATCACCACCTTACCCTGATCTTTTTTAAGTTGCTGTATTTTATTTTTTTTGATCAGAGCAAAGCTGTAATTAGAGCTATAGCAAGCCCATAATAACAAGCCAGGGTTTAGACTGGATATTAGGAAAAAAATTCTTCACAGAGAAGGGAATCATGTATTGGAACAGCCTTCCCAGGAAACCAGTGGAATCACTGTCCCTGGAAGTGTTAAAAAACTGTGTAGATGAGGCCCTCAGTGATATGTGTTAGTGGTTGTCTTGGCAATTCTGGGATAATGGTTGGACCTGATCTTAAAGATCTTTTCCAACCTAGTTGATTCTATGATTCTAATAATTTCTAAATGTTCATATAAAGACTGGTTAAAATAAAATGATGTTAAGACAAATTAATGCCCCCCCACTAAAATCTGCACAAATATTGGTTTAAAATAGAACATTTACTTTGCCAGCTTCTGATTCAAAGACAAAACTTCTCAGCATTTGTAATGTGTATCATTGCTCTCTAGAATGGAAAGAAAACATGACCTAATGGCTGACAGGTAGGACCTGGGTGAGGAGATGATTCTCATGTTATTGTGGCTGTTGGCACTGACTGATTTGGGCCTTTGCCCAGTTCTTTCAACTGCAGTAAGAGAGGTGTGCTTTCCCTACTGCCTCTCTTAGCAGCACAACACTCCACAAACACCAGTGACATATTTTCATCCTCCTTACAGGCCAAATTTTTCTTTTCTAGCCTAAAAACCTACACAAAATTTCATAAGCTACTTTGAGTAAAAGTCTCTCTTCAATCCCTCTCCAAAACCTAAGTACTCTAAGAGAAAAGTACAGTTCCTTGATATTATTTTTCTTTACCATCCTTCCCACCTGCTGCAGCTTCTTATATTTCATTTCATAGTAGATTTGGGAAGGAGTTACATATCAGTCTCTGATTGCCAATCATTATTTGATTCACACAGAGATAGGGTTCTTCTCTGCCAAAAGGACAACTGACACTGAGGTCTCACCCATATGAAAAGATCCCTGCACTTCTCTAGCTCCTCAAAAACCTCAATCATATCTGTGTTTTAAGTGGTGCAACTTGACTAAATAATTTTCCAAACTTCACTCCAAAAGAGCTGTTGAAGTTCAGTTGCACAGCATCTTCCTGTATTGCAGACAATGCCTGAGGCCAGCTGGACAGATTTAGAGCAGGGCTACAGAGCTTCAAAGGGAAGCCTGCCAGGCGGAGAGAAGACAGGGCTAGTCTATTTGACAACTGAACTGAAACAGGAGGGGAGCAGCTGTAAGAAGGATGGAAGAGGAGGACAGAGCATGCAAAAAACAGGAAGAGATTCATAATGGGAGGACAGGAGGGGCAAAGGTAATGTATATATGGAAAGGAATATATACTTCACAAAAGAGACTCTGGGTAAAAGATGAATGAATAAAATACAAACCCAAAACAAATCTTGGAGCAACTAGAGAGAAAAAAAATCCCTATGAACAGCTTCTTTTAACAGGCAGAGGAACTAGTTCTTACGAATCTTATTCAAACCCTGGGAAGGACATAGCTAACAAGAACTGTATCAATAAAGGACAGTACACAAACAAAGGCAGTGAAAGCAAGTTTAGAAAAGGCTTTGAAAACACATTCAATTTGTAAAAGTTTTCTCAAGGCAAAAGAAATGTAGTAGTTTCTTCCACTCCAGACGGCTCTGCTTCTTCATCAGCTGCATTTCTATGCCCATTTCTGTCATCTTCTCTCCTAAAAATTCAGTAGCACTGGGCAGCAGATAGAGACTATAGCCCTGGTTTCTCCTTGTGGGAGGTGATACAGTGGCAGCTTCAGAGGGTTTTCTGACTTCCAAGAATGTGTAGCTTGGAAGCCTCATGCTGCTGGGGCCAAAAGCAAACCCCTTTTTTTCCCTCTGGATGACTCACAGTGATAGCTAGAGTTATTCAGCAACCTTCCCAGCAAGAGACTATGCATTATGAAAACTGGGACAGTCTTCATAAATAAGAAGCCCAGGAGACACTTTTCTTTCCTAATCTGTATTTCCAACCTTCCTACAGAGTTTATACCTTCAAAGAGGAGTTTAGCATTTCAGGCTTTGCAGATGCAGGCTGACTTTGTTGTGTTAGTTGTCCAGAAAACAAAGTAAAATAGGTACATGGAGAAGGCTGAGTGAAGTGAGTCCACTGTAACTGCCTAACTCTTGCAGATAAGTTACCAAGCTGACTGCATCCATATCGAGCTATCTACAGCAGTCCTGGTATGTGCCCCAACACATACAGCTGAATTATTGAGCATGCCTTAGTCTAAGGAATGGATGGGGACATGGAAAATTAAAATGCAGCAGATGGGTGAAGACGGGCAAACATCTAGAAGGAACAGAGCCTGTAATTTTATCTTAGGATGGCAAATTCCCTTCCACCATCAGGAAGGGAATTTCTGTTTCCCCCATCACACTCAGTGCATTCCACTTGTTTTCCCAGTAAGAATCTGGTAATTCGAACTCTTCTGCATCCCTTGCCAATATCACCGTGAGGGCTAAGAGACTGGAAGCAGGAACCTAACACAGAAAAATCTGTGTTCAGCTACCCACATCATCCTTGAAGCTATAGAAAGGGAAGGATGAGAGGGCATTGAATGGACACAAACATACCCAAGACCTAACAGCGGCTTCTGTAGCTGAATTTCCTCTCGACTATTCTACAGATATACTGGTAGGGAAATCCTTAAAAAGGAGATAGTAATGCTTTCACTTGGCTATTTTTCTGATCACCATTGTGTTTCTAATCTGCAGCAAGCCAAGGCTCTTCTCCATCTTCCAAACATTTCCATTACCAGCAATCTCATATCAGACACAATGATTACCTGGCTTTTCCCTTACAGCCAATTTATTCTGATTGGAGCAGCCCCTGTGATGCCATCCCTGCCTGCTTTCCTGCAAATCATTCATTTTTGACTCTGTAACAGTTCCCTCTCACAGGATGAAGCCTGCTGCTCACAGCACATCCTAGCTCCCATGCTTGCTGCGGGCTCCACGGCTTGGTTGTCTGGAGACTAGCACAAAGCCAGCGATTAAGACACAGGCACGAATGAACCATCACTCTTCAGGACAGATCCCTGCCTACTCCCTGTTATCTATCTGGCCAATGCTTGGATGAAATCTGAGATGAAAGCAAAAAAGTATTATACTCCAACTCTCACCACATCTCGGATTCTCTCTGTGTTAGACAAAAAAGAATAGTGAGAATTCCCTCTCCTGCAGATTGTTTGCAGTTTGGTGCTTATTTCTTGTTTTGGTTTTGCTATCGACTTTTATTACAGTTTTGTATCATCTAGATTTCTGCTATCATAAGCTCTAGTTTTCTTCCTGCCTTTTTCTCTGGGGAGGAGGGTGAGAAACAGATGAAAAGGCAAAACTAATTTGTTTCTTTGATAAGGCAGTTAAGAAGCACATTGGCCCCTATGAGCATTTCAATAGCTCATCCCCTGTTCCAATATTCCTGGGAGAGGAATGAATGCTCAAAACTGCCAGTATATCCACATCCTCTTCTTTGAAAATAGAAAACTGAGACTAATTGTAATGGCTCGCACAGTCCAATTATGTTGCTGATCTAATCAGCTAACATCAGGAGAAGTGCTGAATAAATCTGCACAATAGCTGGGACACAGAGTTGATTTCTCCCTGGCCCAGCACATTTAAAGCATGCTTATCAGCTGCATGACATCTGAAAAAAAAAGAGACACTGGCTGCAGAAACTTTTCTGAATCTTCCCCTCCCATTTCTCTACCCATATCCCAAAGGAAGAAGCCTTTAATTTACAAAATGTTGGGGTTTTTTCCTGGTCTGGACACACCCTCTTGAAACGAACCAAACATAAGCACTTGGGTGTCATTAGTTAGTGGCTAAATACGTTATGAGACAGAAAACTGGCAGAGAAAGTAAGGCTGGTTTGTTCGTGTTGGTCTTACTGTTGGCTCTTTGTGCACCCTCTGAGTGACAGAACTCTGTAAACTGAGCTCAACACTTGCGGGGTCCTTCTTCAACTCTACCGGGGGCCTGTCCCCTCTGGCTACTCCATCAAATTTCAGAGATCTGCTTGGCGAAGGAGTAAATATTACTGTTGTACACTCTTTATCCTTCTCTTCCACGCCGTTGAAATTCTCTCCATTCATGCTGACTTTTCCGTCTACCTGCAGAATACAATTAAATAAATATGCTGAGGCAACCAGTATTCAAAGGAATGTAGGAAATTAGGACATCAACATGATATTAGATTTGTTAACACAGTCTGTGCCATCACTTAAGGACAGAACTAAGCACACACTTCATTTAACTGCCCAAGACAGAAGAAAACCCTGTTCCAGGGGTGGTGATGTATAAATAAAATACAGACAGAACGTAATAATTTTTCTAGATTCCCTGGTTTCCCACATTTTGTTTTTCCAGTAACATACAAAAAGCTTTTGTGTGCATCACAGATCAACAGATTTTAAAATTTTAGAGAAATTTTAGACAAATTGGCTGGGTTTTGCATTGCTGCATGCAAGAGGCAAGCAAGTTCTCCAGGACTAATTATGCTGATGAACTGCTGTGTACCCCTGTGTACCCCTGACAACCTCACCACAGTTATTAGTAGACCATGCTTTCTGAAGCACTGTCATGACAACTTTGAAGGGTCAGGAGCTGCAGAGTTCATCCCCTTCTTTCTTTACTGTTCACAATAGGGAAGCAAGGAACCAACAAATAAACCTGGGTATTCAACTTTCTCCATGAGACAATAAAATAAACAGCTGCTTTCCCAGAAACTGATGTTATGCAGTCTCCATGAAAAGGGGAGTGCAGAAACAGTTTAACTACTTTGTTCTCAGGGTCACACTAGCTCCTTGGTGGGCATATATTACTGTTAAGCATCCCTCAAGCAAGGAAGAAAAAACAAGAAAAGCGCTAGTTTCACCCACTGCACTGACACAGTTTCCTCTTGGGATTTTAATACTTCATAATTATCTTCTGAATAGAGGTGGCATGTAAAGACTTCCTTCAATTTGAAGGACTGTATACATGAAAAAATCATGCTACAAAGAACTCACAAGCCATTGACCATGAGAGGGCCTAGCTGGAGAGAGACCAGGAGAGGACGAGATGTTAGTAACACCATATTGTTACTACCTAGCTACAGCACAAATGTTTACAGCCTTATCAGCAGGGGTGAGTTTTCAATATATTTGAAGGAAGGCTTTGCTCTGTGCACAGAGACCCTTCCTTACAAAGCAATCATCACAGGAGACAATGCAAAGGTGAGGGGGTAAATTTGGTCAGACTCTTCATTGCTAATCACTGGATTTTGGGAGAATAATCCCCAGACCAATGATTTCTTATAAAGGTATATGTGATACATATGGCGATCAGTCATTTCAGGTTTCTCCACAGGCATTGCCTAAACAAAAAACACATGTAAAACCAAGCTCAGAGGTAAGCCATTCCATGGAAACTTTTCACTTACTTTACTGTTACTGACAACTGATGCAACAAGTGTCAAAACTGCTTTATTGAACTGAAACACTGTTTGAGAAAACAAAGTTATTTCCATCTCATCCTCCCTGTCCCACTCCTCATTTCACCATTTACTTATCTTCAGTACTTTACTTCTTGAGTAAACAGCTTGGATGCCTCAGATTAGGCACTCCAACTTAGTATATGCCGTAAGTGCTAAGCTGGGGGCAATTTCCTCCCACTGACTTCTTGTATAAGTGCATCTAGAGGTCTGCTCTCTATCTGAGCCTGATTAACTAAGAGGTCATCTTGGAGGTAGTGGGCATCCTCAGTTCTGACAGATGCACAGGGAGGTGATGGCAGTTAGCGCCTCATGCAATCAGGTCCCAGGCAGAGGAGAGTGGTTTCATCCCTTCTGACTACTTTTCAGACAAAAAGGTTCCCTCCCTTTCCTCACTGCCATCATCCACTCAACACAGCACCACTCCTAGGGTTTAATTTCCAAACACAAGTGAGAGCAGACATTGAGCTCTGTGATCGTGCGCTGGATTATCTACTAGAGAGGCAGGTCATGAAAGATCTCAGAAATAAAAAAGCCAGGAAAACACTGTAAGGCCGCACCATCAATTTTAGTGTCTCTGTTTAGACTAAGACATTTCTCTATTTATATTACAGAGGAAAACCAAATGTTTGAATGATCAGGACAGACGCCCTGGCTGCACAGTAAAACAAACATACTCTTTTCCTTCTGATCTGGAGCAAGTCAGCACATTGTCACCAGATCCGAGAATCATTGACATGCTGGTGTTTCAAGGGAAAACAACACTACAGCTACATGTGCTAGGGAATGATTCCTACTGAGACAAATCACATTTGTCCACATTGAGCAAACAAGATCAAGGCAGACTTTTAGTGATGGTTGGTGGGGGGTAGAAGCATCCATGGGTTAGTTTCTCCACACAGTCTTAGCTATATATGCATTAAGTGAAGATGATACACTCATAGATCTTGGTCCTCTGAGGAAAAAGTGGCACAGACCAAAAAAAACCCCAGAGACTCATGATTCACTGATGTTTAAAATGGGGATACTAACCAAGGTATACAAGAAATCAGAATTACCAGTTTCACATTTCAACTAGGAAACCTGGGTGCAGAAGAGCTGGGACAGACTTCAGGAAATTGTAAATCTTAACATGCTTCTTCACTATCTATACAAAGTTTACTTATTTTTTAATAAGTAAACAACTTGAATATACATGGTAGTGATACCACTGAGACATCAGCAGGGCTACAGGGACCCTTGCATGTCCCTAGGAAAGTATCAGATAGCAATGGCAGACACAAGGGAACCCCAGCTCTAACGGCTGGTGGTGACCATGCCAGTAGGTTTTGCACTGTTTGAAGGGCTACAATGAGACTTGGGGAAGCTCCAGTATTGGTACAGGTATTTTTCAAACTTGACGTATTCTGGTTTGTTCCTTCTAACACATCTCAGTTCTTCACTTCCGGTAGCACTGGTTCAGTATTTTATTCCCATTTTTCACACTCAGTACAAAGATATATGCCTCAGGCTTCATATTCAGTTTCAGTCTCTTCTATCCACTTTGCTCACAAATCTCTTTATTCCAGGCAGCCCTGCTTTTGTCCAAGCTATTACTTCTTTTATTCTCATTATCTTTGTGCGGTTCTTGCAACCCAATGTAGTCACTCCCCATCCTGCACCAACAATCCCCAGTTACATGCTGCCCCAATACCAATCTTTTTCCCTAAACCTACATGGACAGTTTATGTGCTCTCTTTATGCCAGTGAAGCAGCTTTCCCCATTCAGCCCCAGTAAGAAGCATGCTTAGGACAGAAAGTATCATTGGGCAAGCTTGACTCTGAAGGAGCAGGGGCTCTTCATACTGCATACGTGCACACTGCAGTGTTTCAAAGGCTTATGATTTAGCTGAATGGGATGGACTTGTTTGGGTTCATCAAAAATCAGGCACCTGACACAAAAGCCCGTTCAGGTCTTGCTCCAAAAGTCAGGGCCTGCACACTCCCTGCCCCTTCCCTTTTGTCTAAAAACAGAAAAAAAACCCATAAAAGCATACTCTTTCCTAACCTCGTTCTCAAAAAACACCTTGCTTTTTTCTTAGAGGACCCCCTTTCCCTGTCTTTCCCCGAACAAATTCAGCATGAAGAAAGATGACCAGCAGAAATATTCCAGACTGAACAGAAAAAGTTTCTAAGAAGGTTGGTAATGAAGAAGAGACCACTAGACTGGGTAGCACAGAGCACAAAGCTGGGTTTTACAATATCACAAAGCTGCAAACATTTTCTAATTAACTGCGTTAAACTTTTATACATTCAGATGATTTAGTCAGCATCTCTTTGCCTCCTGATTTGACTTTGGGGAGTGCAACGTATCCTACCTTGAAGTTCTTTAAAACTTCCTGTGTATTTTTGGGTTGTGAGTAAGGCTTGGGTGTCAGCATAGGCACAGCCTTGGAGACAATGTTTTTGCTGGGAGATGTGCTGCCCTTCGAACTGCTGGGCTCTAGTTCAGTGGTGGGAACTATGGTTGCTTCAATGGTGGCAGTAAATTTTGGAGCCGGCAATGACTGCTGCCTTAAATATCTCAGAGGATTTTGGTCTTTCAGTGGGGAATTTGGCTCCACTGAATGGCTTCTTTCCAGAATTTTTGGCATCTGCAAACGCTCAAGGACAGCTTCACTGATAGTGAATCTTTCGATGTACTGCTGCAGGATGCTCTCAGCCTCCTCCTGTGACTTTGCATTCTTGTATGCTTCATGAAGCTCCCGCTCTCTTCTCTCTCTGCAAGGGCAACAACACAGGAGAGACCACTGCATTAAAATTAACGGGAAAAATCACTCTTATTTCCTCTGCTCCAGCAACATCGTTCCCTCGCCCTCACCCCAGGCCTGCAGGCATGGCTGCTCACAGTTACCTATCACCCAAAGAGCAGAAAGCATTTCCAGACATGCCACTGCACTCCAGTAAAAGAACGTACTTCTCTTCCACAATTTCTCGGTAGGTTTTGATGCTTTTTCTGCGCTCGTTTGCTCCATCTCCAGACAATAACCTTTCCATTTTCTTTCTTTCAGCTTCTTTTTTTATTAAATCCTGTGAAGCACTCCTTCGACGACTCTTCCACCGAGCCAGGTCCTGTGAGAGAAGGAAGATACCTGAATGCAGAGCTGCAAACACCTAAAAACTAGCCACAAAAAAAATTAACCTCGTGAGCTGGACTGCAATGCTTGTTCCTCACTGTGGGTCAGCCGCCCATCACCTGCAGGCAGCAATGTTTATCTTGAAGAGGAAAGGAGATTATACCCTAAAATGAAGATGTTGCCTGACTGATTTTTCTTCTAACAGCAGGATCCAATAAGGATTTCATAGCTCCACTGGTATATTTTGGTTTTGGCTTTGCAGAAGCACACTTGGTAATGACACCAGGAGATTTGGTCTAAAACAGCCAGTCAGGATGCTTGGGGCAAAACTTGGGACAAAACCTGATTCTCCAGGAAGATGAAGTAGAAAAATTACATTTGGGGAAGAATGTTAACAATCAGATGTATGGGAGGCAGAAGTTCATTGGAGGAAGGGACATCATTTCACCATGAACTACAGCCACACTGATTGCTTGCCTTGGAGAGGTGACAGTCCCATACTTTATTCATTCTATCAGCTAAACACATGCAAGCATGGTTGACTCAGTGGAACATCCAAACTTTAATTCTTCCTCATGGGCACCCTCCAATATTTCAGATCCAGATCTGAGCAACATACCCTGGAGGTATTTAAAAGACATCTAGATGTGGCACTTAGGAAATGGTTTAGTGGTGGACTTGTCAGTGCTATGCTGACGGCTGGACAGGATGACCATAAAGGTAATTTTCAACCTAAATGATTCTACGATCTTATGACTGAAGTGGCTCAAACCTGGTGGTGTAAGACATGACAGAGCACAAAGCCTATGGTTTGTATCCAGTTATATGGATATGCCCTTGTTGAAGTAATGATCTTACTCTTTTTGGAATCTGCTTGCCCCAAATTGTCCAAAATATCCACTGACTCTGGTTCTTGACCTCTCTTTCAAAACCAGCCTGACACTAAAAACCTGAGAGTCACAGGAGATACCTGTTACAGGCATCTATGTCTTGCATTCTGCTTGGGTTATGAATCACAAGTCCTGGAGGGTATGGAGACAAGATCTTTTTCACAGTATAAGTATTACAGTAAAGAAATCTCCTAAGCTGTGCCATTTCTTCGTAGCCAACTACTAAAAGAGCAAAATTTTTCATGTAAAAAGTAACCTCTGCAGAACTTTTGCGAAGAAAAATAACATCCCAGGAAACTGCAAGGGCAGATTTGTCATTAACTTTACGACATCAGGAGATTAGTATACAGATTACATTTCATGTACTCTAACAAATTCTGGTTTTAATAAAAAAACAGAGACTCTGTACATATACTCAATTCAAAAGCTATTTCATTAATGACATGGTTTTCCAAATACTTTAATTACATTTTTACTGGTAAACAGCAGAAGGAAATGCAAGCATAACTTCTTTTATTAAAACCCAGAACAAACCTTGTCACTTTTAATTTACCTTAAAACCACAAATTATTGACATTACACTCGAGGGAATGCTCATTAAAGTATTTCTTCCCATGACCTACATATATCAGTCTATAATCTCCTCTTGAAATGTAGGCCTTTAATTTTCCTCAGTTCCTAATTATTCTCATTGAAGTACCAGAACATTTATTTATTCGGCTACTCCCACTATTGCCTATTGTTTAGAAATTAGTTTTTCATTAGTAATTTTCATAGCTTAAGCCCACCTCCTCTTTTTGCAATTAAAAACCAGGCATGTTTATCTTTTCCCCTTCTGATGCTTTAGAATAACAATAATTAAAAAAAGGCATGAAACTGTTAATTGTTGGCGAATTTACAGCAGGTGCATATAAAAAATATCAGACCATGAATGCAGTGGAGCCTCCATAAAGCCCTCTGAATGCCAAGGACATTCCAGGAAGGGCATTTTTAGCACCTCTTCAGAACTTTTAGTTCAGTGGAGAAGGTGCTGAAGGCTTTTCTTCACATTTTCTACCAAAAACCTGAGATGTTTTACAGTGGCTGTCCTTATAACAGGAAACGTACTAGCTCCTTGAAAAGATGTGGGTTTGGGTTTTAATTTTTGCTTGTTGGTGTTTTTTGTTTGTGTTTTTTTTTTAATTGAACCAAATTCCTCATTTATAATAAGTCTTTAGAAATGAACAGGACTGATACTAAAACTGATACAAATTTACCTGCAAATCATGCTTTTCTGTCCTTGCTAATTTGCTAAAGATAATGCCAAATACCAGGGCAGCTTAAAAAAATACATTGAGTAAAGAGGGTTTAGAAAGGTCTGGTAACCCAAGCAGGGTGTAGCTAACTTAAAGGGTAATTTGCTTCTTGGACAAGCTGGAAAATGTTAGCATTTTCTGTATTTATGCAAATTTATTAAAGCCAAGTCCAACCTATTTATTCACTGTCTTGCTTAGTCTTGTATGTTGCAATTTTGGGCATTTACTAATGAGAAAGGTAGAGGAGTTAGAAAAAGTTACAGTCTAAAAGTTAGAGAAGTCAGCAGTTAGAAGCTGTTCTGCTTCCATTTTTACCTCACCACATTTATTTTTTTTTTTTATTTTTAAAGCAAAACACCTCGTGCACAACCAGAGGCACCAGAGACCTTGCATTCTGTGATTCACATCAAATTATGGACTTCTATGCATTTAGCAACAATCCACTGGGGAAGAGGGGCATTGTTCCTGATTATTTTCACACTAGAGAACAGCTGTAGGTTTAGCAGGCTGTACTTTTCTGCCTAGCTAGCTGGCCTCAATGGCAGCACTGTAGATGATGTGATGTACTCACATCTTGCCATCTGGTCTCGTCCTCTTTCAGCTGGTTGTTTATGGTCTGCAGTTTCTCATGGCGAGCTTTGCTATGAGGCTGAGTCACAGCTTCGTCTTCACATCTCATGTCAAACATGCTCATACTCCTAAACAAGGGGGAAATAAGAAGTGCAGCATTACTTAGAGGCTTATATTCCTTTGGCGTGTTAGAGCTAAAAGCAACATGAGGGTGCTACAGCAGATTCAGACACCTGCACCATTACGAAGCTCCCAAAAGCAGCAGTCCCCTAGAATCACCAGTTAGCATCTCTGTGGCTCCCATACAATACTTCAGGCATTATACTCCTCAACTTTCTCTTGGTTTTGTTAGTTGACTGCAACTCTGCCTCTCACTAAGAAGCATTACTAACATTACACCTTCATCAATAAATAATTCTATTCAGAGCAGAGTTCAGAACATTGAACTTTCTGAAGATCTTTTTTCAGGTGAGCTTTCAAGACCCCTCCAATTAACACTGCAGACAAAAGTTTCAGAGTAAAAAATTTCAGTGTAAAACAAAAGAAGCTTGAGAAGCACGTTACAGGCAGCGTGAGTGGCTAAATGCTGCTGCTGCTACAAAACCAGGCACAGCTTGCCCAGAGAGGTACATGCAGCACAAACAACATGGTACTTCCTCCTCTCCCCTCCCTGCCTCAAAGAAACTCAATGCTATCAGCATCAACTTCTTAATACAGCTAAACTAATAATGAAAAGCTGATGTTCAAAACAAAACAGTTTCCTTCTACCTGCTCTATTTCTGTCTCTGACCTTTGAAGAGCTAGTAAAAAAGGCCATGGTTTAATATTATACATCCATTCATATTATATAAAGAATTTCACACAAAGATAACTTACTTACTACTCCCCCCCACTACCTATTATTAGTAAAACATGACCTCAGTTGTGCCATTAAAAGCAAAAAGCAAATAAAAAAGCCATGCAGTTCCACAGGAAGTGATTTCACAGCAATCTTCAAACGATCACCAGTAGCTCTAGGTGAGCCAATGAGCCAACTAGCAGAAGCACCCAATGAAGATAAAATTGTAGGTGACTGTGTTCACAGTAATCAAAGTGAAGAGACATAGACAGCTGTGCATATTTAGCCAACATCTGTATTTAGGCAAACAAAGATGGGAATGAACCACTCAAAGGAAAACAGAAAGTTATGGAGAGTGAACGGAAAACGACATGCACAGATCCAATCCTGTTCATAGGTATTCACTCAGAAATGAAGGACAGAATACACATCCTATTGCCTTTAACAGTGAGGTTAGCATATCACCATGCTTCACCCCTCAAATAGAGTGCTGAGGGTGTACATTAGTCTGGCATTCTCTGTGGGTAGTTTAAAGAGTTGCATTGCTCAGGACTGGATTGGAGCACTCCTAAAGAGACTGCAAATTTTGTTGGGTTTTTTTTTGTTTTGTTTTTTTTTAAACCAAAGGCATATCAGTTACTAAAGAACATTCAGGTGCTCTGGAAAAGGCTTCACCCTACGCCAGGAATCAAACTATACACTACAACCCCACATGCACCTTCTACTGTAGCTGTCACCAGAATTCAGCCCCACCTCTTCAGGAAACTGGAATGAGGCTAATAAACAGCAATACACTAAGTGTTGCCTCTTCAGGACCCGGAGACAGACCAGGGCTGATGACAATATGAAGCATTCCCTAACCAGTTATGGTAACTTTGTCAGACTAATATAGGAGTTTTCAGTTTTGCTGCTGGAATAAACAGCACCTAGTCTAAGACTGAATTCAAGATACAAAGTTTTCAAAGGAGACTTAACAAACATTTTGGAACCATTTAAAATGTCAGTTCAATTTATTTTTTCTACTTCGGGGCCAAATTTTATTAGATTCTTTTGAAGTATTTCATCTTTGGGAAGAAAAACACAATCTTACATTTCTAAGAACTTAAAAGGCAGTTTAGGAAAATAGTTGCTCTGTAAAATGGCACATCTGGAAAGGATGACAATGAGGCTAGAACACTTTTGTCTTTTAAAACAAAATCAGAATCAGTGTGGAATAAACAATATTATTTACTCTCACATTATACCACCAAACCCATTGCAATACCTCTTTGAAGGCATCTCCATGCACCTTTCTCTCATGTTTGCATTTAATACAGACATGCAAAAATGTGGAAAAAAAAAATTAACAAATCAGTCAGATAGGTAGGCTTTCTGAAATGGCAGGAAAGTCCCCCTTCTGAAGTGTAACACTTCTGTCTTGTTATACTCTTTCAATCTCATCTCTTCATTTGACTGAACGGATTTCTGACTCTTGAAAACGATCACATTAACTCTGGTCAGAGGACCCAGGCTTTGCTCAGTATTACAGATCTTGTAAAGAATATTCAGTCCATGATTCCAGCCTTTATCATTAGAGGAAAGGGTGACAAATTATATTGAGATTCTCTGTATATACTTGGATCTATTTTGTGATTTAATCTGGGAGACAGAGAAGGTCCTGTTTCTATGAACAGGAGGATATTAATGACATTATTATGTAGGTAGTTCCCAACAACTTCTTTGCTTCTAAATGCCCATACTTTGTAAGAATATCTGATACTTTACAGAGCTTTCTAAATGACACTGCATACTATTCTGACCTACAGTCTGAACACATACAAACACAACTAAAATGTTGGAGTGCAGTAAATGCCATAGTCCTTCTGTAAAAAAGTAAAGCATCAAGGTGAAGAGCTTAAGAAAAAATGAAGTTTGTACATTAAATTAAACCCAACCTGAAAGGGATTCAAAATAAAGTTTTTAAAAGACAATAAAGGAACAGCTGAAGAAGAATTTTGCTGGTAATTATTCTGAAGATCACAATGAATTTTATTTTACTTCGGGATTTCTTTTTTCTTCATGTACAGGTCATGCTTCACTTTTTAACTCAACACTCAGCCCAGATTCAACCCAACTCTCTTTACCTGTAGCTGATTAGAGGCAACGGAAATTCAGAAGAACAAATAAAAAAAAAAAAGAGGAAACAATACTTTAAGCAACAGCCGGACATTAGTGAGTTTATGCTCATTTTCTATGTTTTTTTTTACTATAAGAATTATTTTAGCTGCAATGTAAGCCATATTGCATTCAATTTTTCAGTGCTTTTCTGAAAAATTATTTTGCTGGAACACTGCAAAATAATAATGAGGCATCAACTGCATTTTAAATTAGTAAGAAGACAGGAAAGCATGCAGTGTAAGTTGTTTAAAACAGAATCTTGTGGACGCAAGACAACTTACTCTGCGTCATCAGACACAGCAGTTCTGGGGCCGAATCTACAAGACCAAATATAAAATTAGAGTGTTGATAAATACATTAAGCAGTAATTGCAACTAGACCCATACAATTTGGGTAACAGTCACTTGACCATCCAACCTGTACTAGTAAAGCTGGCCAAAAAAAATATACTGCTCAGGAACTGTGTATTCAGCAAACAAGACTTACCTAATCATCTGGAGGTCAAACTATGTAAGAACACCACCCATCCCTCCCTGACCCCATACTAACGCCCCCAGTATAAAAATCTGTTGAAGTATACCTAAAATGGGTGTAGAAAATAGTTAACGAAAATAGATAATATATTAACATCTGCATTAAGTGTCACACATGCAATGAATGGAGACAAAACTTAACAGTTACATTCCACAGCAGTGCTCAGAATCAGCATGGAAGACACAAATATTATAGGCAGAAAGTGAGTCACAAGATTTCTTTTTCTTGCTGTTGCTGGGGTTTCTTTGGGGATGTGCATGTAGCTGAGCAAAGGTACTGGTAATATACAAATCAGTGTCATTCACTTAAGTGACAGTCTTGTTTAGAGCCATGCAAACCACATATTTGTATCTGAGATTTATCATAAAAGAACATCAAGTACAAAAGTTGACGCTGCAACATTTTCTAGTCACAGAGAAGCAAGATACACATCTCTGAGCAGAGTTCAGTTGAACCTCTACTATTCATAAACAGTTTTTGCCAATTCAACACACACTGTAATCAAGTATTTACTTTCAATTAGCTTTCATTTCAATATTTCAAAAGAATATGCATTACACAACTATTCTGTTTGTTTCCAGAAAGTGTATTACTGACATACAGTATTTTAGTTTGGACTGAAAACACACCAGGCAATGCACAATCTGAATTCTGAAGTGTGCACACAGGGGTGTACAAACTGCGTGATTCACACCATAGAGAGCTCACGTTTGCAGGTGCTCATCCTTGGATGACAATGTTTCCACTTTGTTTTCCTCAGGAATCTCCTGAAGCTTAGATGTTTGACCAAGGGGGACTTCATTTAGGTTACCTTCACCCACTTGGGTAGTACAAATGGTATCATCTTGTCCTGCAGGAGGGAGATTGTATTTTTCCTGCCCCTGCTGCTGTTCTTGCGGTGGTTGTGTTACAGGTTTTCCAGAGCTATTACTGCAGACTTGTGAATGCTTTTCCGGCCTAAGTGAGCCAAAGGCATCAGTGCAAAAAGATGTATTAAGCAACACTGGAAAATCACATATTCATAATGAAAACCATAACTGTAATTGACGAAAAAAAAAATTAAGCAAAACCCAAACATACCCACAAACCCATATAGCTGATCAGTGACAAGCTATGTGAGGCAGGTGCAAAAACTGTAATTTTAGTAAAGAGTCAAATGCTTGTACTTCTGTTCCTCTAAGTCCGAAACATAAACTGTCCCGGACACCACCAAAGGTTATTGCACATATTAAGCACATATTTTAACTAAGTTATTAAACACATTAAGCACATATTTTAACTAAGCTATTAAACTTCAGGTATTCTTAACACCAAACCACTGTTCAGTTCTATGGTAGATGACAGTTTTGCTTCTGGCTGAGCTGTGCACTAGTGTTTCACCTGTGCATGCACAAGCACATGGATGCCCGTCTCCTCATGTGCTTTGAAGAGGTTGATGAATAAGAACCTTTCCACTCATGTTTGCATGTGGCTCAACCAGCCAACAACTGCTCTTGAAAGGCTTAAACTGCCAAATTCCCCACATAGCCTCACACATCTGAACAAAGGTTTCTAGACACTGAGCATTATCAGGAGGAATCTCAGGACTTCCTGTTTGGAAGCCACTGGCACCACGTAAGCCACAGACAAGTACCTAACCTACCATATCCAGCACTTCTATTTCTAGCTAGAAACATTTGCAATTATTAGCTCACATTTAACCAGAAACCTCTGAAGCATAACACAATCTTGCTATCTATATCCACCCTGTTATAATTTTGCATCAAGTACAGTTCTGTTCTGAGTCTTTACAAGGCTCCACCAAAAGGGCCACAAACCTTGCACTGCCTTTTTCTGGGTAGAAAGAGTCGGCGCAGAATCCAGGCAAGCATGGTAGAAACTGCTGCTAGGCCAACAACAACTCTTCTAGATCAAGAGAACTTGACAAACAGCCACAAGGGAAATACAGAAGCACAACCTTCTTACCTCATAGTCTTCTTCTCAAGTTCTCTAGCTGTGCCCTGCTTATTCTTGTGCTTTGAAAATGGCATGGGAAGAAACTGCTTAACACTGGGCCCAGGCTGTTTTAGAAAAGCTCCAGTTCTTCTAGCCAGCATGTCATCTCTTTGTGGGTCTGGAAATTTCACTTTGTCTTCTGTTCCGCCACTCTGTAGCTGAAGGATTTCTATGTGTTCTTGGCCCTCTTCTCGTGTGACAGTACTGCTCAGAGAGATAAGTGATACTGTTCCATGATAATGCTCACCAGCGCAGCCCAAAGGCAGCTGCTCAGGCAACGTGGAGTACTGTTACTCAAAACACAGTTGCAGAGTGACGGACAATTAGGCATCTTTAGCTACAGTGCAGGGAGTGAGGAAATTATGTCAAATGCCACACTTATGTAGGTGATTTGTTAGAAGTTGAGGATTGCGTAATAACGTATATGAGGAATTATTCACCTCCAAGCTGGCATAAAACTCTTGACAAAGCACCACAGATTGCAAAAGAAATCCCCCCAAAAGATGACTGTTTTCATGCTGAACAGTAACTAACAACTGAAGTACTTAAACATTATGAGAGAAAACAGACTGTTTTATGTTCTTAGGATACATTCTTCTAAGTAATTTCATAAAACAGAATACATGCCATGATGAATGAGTAAAACACATCTTTAAAAGCCGTGTGAAGAATGAAACAACATTGCTGACTGATCCAAGCTAACACCACACAAAAACCAGGCATGAAGCTCAGAGGGATCAGCTTCTGTTCTCTGACCTTTCTGCTTCCTGTGGAGTCTTTGAATCCTTCTCATGAGCTACTGCCTCCCCTTGCTGCTGCTGCAGCAGATGAGGAGCTACTGAGAGGGGTGGGCAATGTATGGGAACTTGACTACGCCTCTGAAAAGTTCCCATCCTTCTAACCAACATATCATCTCTCTCAATGTCTGGTAAATGCTTGTCGCGTTCTTCCTCGGTACTTTCTTGCTGTTTGCCCAAAAAGCATGGGGTTTGTTTCCCAGAGGTGATGTCAGAAGTTGGGACAGGCGATGGCATTCTCCTGCAAGAGTCATATGTACCTGACTTGGCTACCTCACTAGTGATGAGATTGAGAAGAGGGGTGAGAAAACATTCTCAGATCAAATGAAAGGTCAGAAAAGGAGTCCTCCACCTCAGTTTACAAATGTTTCATAAACACACAAACTTAACTGAATGAACTGCTTGATAAAAGCATTCATTAAAAAAATCTTGCTATAGACACAGACTAAGTGATTAAAGAAAAGCCAAAGAAATGTAAGCTCTGTTAATATGTTAACTTCCCAGAGTTGTAATTCTTCACCATATAAATGCCAGAAACACAGAGCACTAATACACCGTGGTTTCAGCATTAAATCTTCAAAAAGAAAGAAATCCATTAGGTTTTAAGAAGGTATTTTCTGAGCATCAGTAAGGCCAGGAAGCTGAACAACAAATTCCTGATGTGCTGAAGCAGGCAGAGCAAAGCTGCTGGAATTTAAGAAGCAGAAAAAGCTTGAACAGCTCATACTCAGACACCAGTGATTTCACCGCCCATCAGAAATTTTGAGGCAAGCTCTCAGAAGACCTTTGCACAGCATTGTTTTGCATAACCCTAAACATGTTAAGATACTGTGAAGGCGCCAGATGACTTCTGAACAAGGCCGTGCACATAAACAGCTCTTAGGTCTGTGCTGCAGTCCACCCCCATGCAGATCAGCATCTGGCAAGAACAGGTCTCATTTCCAGCTCAGCAGCACTTCATAAGCCACACCAAATACCTGAGCTCATTCTGCGGCTTAGATATTTCATCACTGTGTTCAACAAACCCGAGACTGCCAACAGTGTTTGAAGGCGAGCTTTCAACACCAGAGTGACTCTCCACATCATCTTTCTTGCTTTCCTCTTCTGTTCTGCTCTTGGATGAAACTCTGCCAACAACGAGTTTGTCCCATTTCTGTTGATCAATCTCAGTCACTGGCCCAAAATGCACAAACTTCTGCTTGGGGCTACCAGACTTTTTATTTGCTCTGGCTTTGCGGACAGCAAAATCATCATAGTCTGCTGCTTTCACAGGGATTTCAGCTGGTGGCACAGTGTCACTGGGACATTTGACATCTTCTTCACTAGTCAGAATGAGGAACAAAAGAAACCCCCCAATGAGACCCCAAGTAATGCAAATTCAATGCTCCTAAGGTTCTGAAGGGGTTTTATTTTTCAAATTCAAGGACAGATA
Organism: Psilopsiagon aurifrons; assembly: GCA_025447955.1. Lineage (NCBI taxonomy): Eukaryota > Metazoa > Chordata > Aves > Psittaciformes > Psittacidae > Psilopsiagon > Psilopsiagon aurifrons. The sequence goes on from JAOEHY010028956.1 coordinate 36,673, forward strand.
CAAACAGCTGTGGCATACTGAGGCCCAAATGACAGATAAAATCTGATAAAAATACTGCAGACCTGTTGGGAAAACTCTGGGAGCACATCCATGAAAGCTCTTCGTTAGGGGAAATAACATAGAACACAGCGCATTCCAGACTCGGTTCTTCATAACAAAGCCATAGTTTCCTTATTTGTTCACACAGACCCAGGTCATGCCCGATGTGGAGCTGCACAACACCAGTACTCCCACCCTGTCATAGTAGAGTTTCAGCAGCATGAGAGCACTAGCAAGGGCAAGTCACTCCACTCATCCTAAACAAAGGGGGATGAATCTTGATTTCAATAAAACAACTCAAAAGTAAAGGAGAGACTTCTAAGATTTTTGAGACAAGACAATGACTGAGTTTTGATAGTTTGCATTAGAGCTAAAATTACATACCGTAACCGCATTTTTAGGAGAATGTCAGAACAGATGGCCACCTTTATTTGGAAAATGGCCTGTGCCTAAACAGGAAGGCTAGGAATCGATATCCTTTCCAACTGGAGTCACAGATCACCTGCATACATTATAACCCATCTCCATATGGAAATAGCTAAGAAAAAGGGCCTTATACTGGCTCCTTTCACAGAGGCTTGGTTTACAATAAGAACACATCTACACCATACAACAAGGCTCCTGAAACCCCTGCTGAAGTGAGAAACAGTGCTGGTGTGTTCACTCAGCACTGGAGTACAATGCTATGCACATACATTAACTCAGGTCTCAAAAGCAGTATAGCCACATTAATGCAAAGAGATGCTGATCTTCAGGTAAGACCCCTAAGGTATAATGTCTCAAGTCCTGAAGATAGCTTGGTTAGCAGCAGCATCGTGCTTCTGAGTTAGTGGTGCCACTTGGACCTCTGTGCAGTTCAACTTCAAGCAGCTTCAAAGTGGGTTGAGCCACAAGGCCAGAGGGACCTTTCTGATATGACATTCAGAGTGTTTGCCAGGGAAGTAACTATGAAACTAGTATAGTGCTCTAAATGATAGATACACATTAATCTCATGATAGATAGCATCCCTATACAGATTTTGGACTCCTCCTGAAAACGAATAGGGAAGGACTGGTTGCCATCAAGGCATTCTTCAAGTTTAAAACAAGCACACACACTGAATTGTGACAAACTAAACATGCTTCCCATGGGGCTAATCCTGACCATAGGCAGAAACCATACCTGGGCTCCCCTGACAGTTTCAATCTTTTCCAGGTCTTCAGATCTGCTTTTGTTACAGAGGCATTCACAAAAATTGCATCTTCTCGTAGCTGAGGATGGGTGCTTTGACATTTCTGTTTAGCCAAATCATGTCTTTCAGTATCAGGCTCTTTCACCTGCTGCTCCTCCTCTGACTCAGTCTTCACAGTTTGCTGAAGTGGGTTTTCTTTGCTTGTCACTATTTGCTTTACTGATGCCATGTGCATGCATCTTCTTCTAATTTAATGCACATTCCAGTTCAGCAAGAAAGGTATTTCAAAGAAGCAATGATACATCAGTGTCAATATAAGAGATTCAGACCACAAGAAGATAAAACCAAATTTTTAAGATTAGTTTTACATTAATTTTAGGAAATAAACATTTGAAGTTGAACTCTCTCATCTATGCTACCCTGCTCATGCACTGTTGAGACCACTTCTTAATCTGACTTCTATTCCTAGCAAGAAAAATCTTAACATTATTACTCTAGTAAGCATTTCTGCAATAAGCTTTCTCTTAAATAGTTACAAATATCTCATTTTCATATTATTAGCAAAATGATTCAAGTTTTGCTCGCAAACATACTACAGAAGTTCTTTGATCTTAGAGTCATGTCATTAGCATTAGAATATTAAAATTTGGTTATGTGCTCTTCAGATGCTGTGCCAAACTAGTCATTAAAAAATGGTAATGTAATCAAATTCCAGCAACTGAAGGCACGTACTGCATTACTGAAAAGAGATACTAAATATTAAGAGAAGCTTTCTGAATGTATCAGCCATTACAGTCAAGGTCCACTGTAATGTGTAGGTAGTGTTTTTAACTAGGATCACTTCTCGTTGCACAAATAGAACAAATAAACTTGTTTCCTGAAGAAGAACTGTGTCTAGCAGATACTTATGTTCAGTGACTTCTTTAAGGTTGGCATCACTGAGCAGAAGAGAGAAGAGATTTTCTAGGCTGAAACCTTGTAACTCAAGCTCCACTGCCAAGAACAATGCTGTGTAAGAAACATTAGGACTATACGCAACTATGTGCAATTCAGTGCAGTAGAGCAGGCATATGTATTCAGTGCCTTAACTAAAGCCTTATCTAAATCTATGTTTCATGTAGAGTATTAGAAGGTCATTAGATTAAATAATGCATGCAAAAATATGCATTGAAAACGCTCAGCAAAAGAGATGAGACACAGAAATATAACTTCTAAGTTTATTCTCTGGCACTCAGGCTCATGAAGTGTCTCATGAGCTTAAATAACAGAATTGTCTAGTGTTAATGTTATTTACACTCACAGACAATTTATGCTCCTGGTCCTGATACTTTTTTTGTAAAAAAAAAAATACAGTTAGTTATCTACATCTTTTCTGTTTGTTTCACTTTATGATAAAGCCTCTGTATTTATTTTATTTTGTCCTACACAGCAATAAGCCATAGGAAATTAAGCATTATAATAGAAAGAAAAAGACTGTGAATGCACACCTTGCATGCTGCTGCTTTTCCACCTGCAACGGCTTTTTAGCATCTTCCAGTTTACCTTTATCTTTACTTGTATAAGATCCAATTAAAAAGGAGTCAAATGGAACTATGTGTTTGGGTTGATTCATTCTGGCTCTCCGGATGGCAAAGTCATCCTTTTCTAAATCAGGAATTCTGCTGGATGCTTCATCTTCTGAACCAGAATCCTTCCCTTGGTAACATGTCATGAAGGGGTTGTCCTTGCGAAGGATGATGTCTGGGATGCTTCCGATGTCTTCATGTGTTGGCTTTTTACTGACACAGAGCAGAATTAAATAAAGCTCTTGATGCATCAGGGTTGGAGAGGGCAGTGGCAGCACTCATCTTCAGGTCATAAAACAAGCACAGTTATCATATATGCTCAAGGCTGCTGTTAGATTGGGCAAAGCCTTGCTATAAATAAAACTTATCATATACAAGTAATAAATCAGCAAGGACTTCACACAAAAAATCAGCATTTAAGCTACAGCCAGAAGAACCAGTAAGAACTAGTTTAACATACTAGATGTAGTGAATGTAGTACTGTAAATGGCAGTATTAAACTTCTTGAACACTTCAAACAAAGAAAGAGATTTGATGCAGATACCTGATCCCTGGCCAGCATTGCTGAATCCTAAAATAGCAGATATTTGGCACTTTTTCTTCTTAATGGCTCTGTTTTTTTAAAAAAGACCTGAGTAATCATTGAGGCTCCTTGCCCTAATATTCTTAACTGCTTCTCTTCTCACACACGTTCATGCTTGATTCTTCCCCTAACTACCCTTCCCTTCCCCCCAGAATAAGCCCTCTATGCCAATGCTGACACACAGTAGCTACAGTGACAGCATCAGTACTCAATGATACTGGCATGCTGAAACACACTGCCGTCTGCTTTGGTCAGAAATATGACTGATACCAACACAGCCTTGATGTTACTGAAGATTACAACAAAGACCCTTGACAGCTGGTGCCCAGAAAGATTAAGCTTATTTTAACTTGTAACAGTCAATACTCTTAAGCAAACTGAAATGACAGATGGCAAGAGCTAGGAGACTCTAACGTTTAAAAGTGAAAATTGCACTATTGATAATTTAGGGGGTTGGATATTAAATAGTATACTGCTCCATGCAGTACTTTTGTAGGCTGCAAATATCTTGCATTTCCTTTCATATAGCATACCTTACTATAGCAAGGGAAAAAGAGAGTATCAAAAATTATTAACCAGATTGACATTAAGAAAGAAAATCTAAACAGCCCAGGGGTCGCTTCGAGTTTCTCTAATATTAAAAAAAGGAAATGGTAGTGTTATAATTAGCTGTTTTTTAAAACATTTTAAAGCCCTGCAAGCCCGCTATACACACCACTTATTTTGTGGCCTCAGCTGCCCTTTCAAAGTACTGTTGAACAAACTTGCTGGAGATAGTTATGGGGAAGCTATAGACCATCCTCAACAGGTCAGCCTGGCTCAGGCTCAGAGGACAGAGCAGCAATACGAATCTGCCTGTCTTCGCCTTACTATGTTGCAATGCACAGCAACTCCAGTTAGCAATGTAGAGAGCTTGCTCTCAAATTAGCCGAAGGCAAATTCTTTCTTAGGTTTGTCTGAAGGACTGAGATTTCATTTAAGGCAACAGACAACAGTAGCTCATGGTGCTCCAAAGGGAACTGCGGTCCCTCTCCCTCACAAGCATCTCTGCTCACAACAGCTTCAGAAACAGCTGGAACAGATGGCTCTGAGCTGCTGAACACTTTGCATACACTCTCCATCAGCTAGGGTGGTCCAATTCCTTAGCTTCCACTTAGAACAACACTACGACAGTTTTTCATCACGCTTTCTTCCATAAAGGAATATGGTAATAAGTTTATTAAGCATGTTGACTCTTGTACGCACCAACAACAACAGCCCTATAGGGTCACCTCCAGGTTCAAATTTCACCTTCAAATATACCTGCTGAACAGGTATATTACGTCACTCAATTCTAAACCACAGGTTTTAAATACACAAACGTAATTTGCCTGAATCCAATTTGCTTTTTAAACCTGCACTACAGTAAATACAAGAATACCACCAGGGAAAGAGTCTGATTTTCCTTCATGGTGTCCTAAGACATCTTCCCTTCCCCCCTCCACCCCACTGCAAGAATATGAAAACCTTAAATAAAATATACTGATCTAAAGAAGATACAATGTGCCTATTGTTTTAGGCACAAAGGAAAACAGTTATCTAAAAGTCATATATGCTGGGACTTCTCCCGTATAAGCAAAGGTACACACAGTTAAATGAATTTTTATCCCAAATAAGCCAGGGTATATATGATTAACTTATTTTTATTTCAATTAGACTTTACTACAGGCACCATCACCTTTTTCTGAAATATAATAATTTGGAAATAATTTTCAGAAGCCTGGACATAAAGGGCAGGTACAAAATAACACAATACTCCATTAATTTTTGTTTCTATTTACTTCTTAAATGAAAACCAATGACTATTTACTGAGCTGGTTAGGTTTGTTTATGTGCTTAGTTTTTAAGAGCAATAACCAAGTGATAACTGCTGTATTTTTCAACCTCATGTCTGCCAATCCTACTGAAGCTTGAGAGCATCAAATGCAGCACTTCTAAGAAGGGTGGTTTTGGCAACAAAGAAATAGTGAGTTATAACACCCAAACCAGCAACTATGAGCTCACTGCAATAAAAAACCTGAAAAACTTAGAGCTTTTAGTATGTACTAAACTTCAGCTATCAATTTCTAGGTTAAGTATGTTTTCAATTCATTTACATTCTGTTTTTAACGGAATCAGAGATTAGCTGTCACATTTTGGGGTCTCCTGAATTAGTTTGTGATGTTCTCAAAAATGCTTTTTAAGGCAAATTTACCATAGAGATAGCAAAGGCTGTGGGGCTGAAGCTTGCAATGGACCAGAATTCCCAGCAGATTTGCAAGTTGCTCTTGCACACCCAGCTCCAGCCCCTGCAGAAACAGCACCCAGGTCTATGCTGGTACAGCAGGTGTCAAACTGTGGCACTCCCTTTCGCAGGGTCTCATACAGGCCTGTGGAACCCCATATAGCATTTTAAAACAATAAAAGGGTTTTGTATGCTTATGCACTGTCAAGAATCCATGTGCCTTCTGCAATAAACAAGCCAAAAATGTTTGATCACATTTCTCTCTTACATCCTTCTCTCCATCATCTATTACAATACACCTGATTATCTTCTTTTTAGGGAATCTTCATGTATCTGATCCTCACCTTTCAGATACAACAGTGTAAATAAGAGACAGATGCAGACAATAAGCAAGCAAGGAGGATCGCACGTCAATAAAACAACATGCTATAAAGAGACAATAGCTCCTTTGGGAAGGGAGAATGCTTTTTGGCATGCATTTGTATAGCATCTAGTTTAATCAAGCCTTTTCCTGGAACATGCTACATCAATGGAGATAAGTACTTAGATCCCAAGCAAAAAATACATTTGCATACAAGTTCAAATCCTCCCTGGGTCAGACCCAGAAAGGTCCCCTACTGAGTTTCAGCTTTAGGAACAATTAGATGCCTTGTAGAACTCAGTCACAGTAGGTGTCCTCCAGAGGTCAATATGTTGAGAGGAAACAGCCTGTAAACAACTCAGAGGAACTGGAACTAAACTGACAACCTCAGGTAAAAAAAGAGGCTTCTATCATAGGGAGATGAGGGAATAAGAGAGGTGAAAGAAAAAATTAATCAGAATACAGAAACCAGATGGAATGAGATTTGCTCAGTGCCACTAGTGCATGGAAATTTGAAATTGATGCCAGGAAGAGAGAGAAAATGGAGAGGTTCAAAAAACAAGGAATGACAATGAGACATTAAGAAAGATGATTAAATGGCTCCCTTGCATCCTCAAGTGTCACTACTAAATTCTTCCCTTCTCTTCACTCACCATTCTTCCACTTGCACATACACATGCAGCGCCTTTTCTGCTGTGTTTTACAACAATCTCCGGGGCAGGCTCCTACTTCACTATGGTGAAGTTTAGGCTACAAAGCTCTGCTCTTTGACCTCAGCTGGGGCAGACAAACATCATTTCTTCCTTCCTCCAGCTGCCGGATTCCGTAAGATGCTGCCACTGAGAGCCAGGAAGGAAAATGGCCTGTTATTTCAATTTCACCTTTCTTCTCCTTCTGGCCTCTCAGGACAACAGATGGGGCAAGGAAAGAGAACACCCAATTTCCTGCCAAAGAGCTTCTTTTATGGAGATCAAACCACTGGATCAAGCACAGGATTGGAAAGGGGACTCCCAATGTGGTGGGCATCCTCTGAATGCAAATGCAAACAGCACTATTTGCTGTGCACTCTGCAACACAAGCTATTACTGCATTACTACCTTATGTACATTACTAATAAGGCTAATACTACAGCCTTGGGCTCAGAACAGGAGTATGCTAATATTCTTCCTGTTTATGGATTCCTGATTGAGTCTGAAGGACTAATTTATGACAGACAGCAGATATTTATTAGTATCTGGCTTTGTTAAAGCAGTGCCCCACAACCATTCACAAACACTGGTTCATAACAGCTTGACAGCAGTGAAGCGAACCTGAGAAGAAGATATAGGACATCGTATATACTGTGACTGTTTTATCTGCATATGGCACACCTGTATATGGCTGCAGACAAGCTTCACTGTGTCTATAAACAAGTTCTACCACAGAAGAGCCGTACTTTTTACTACTATATTTCAAAGTCCAGACTATAGATCCATATCTATCTTCTAAACTACTCATTGTCCAGAAATTCACCCCACAACCCAAAATAAAATGTTTTTGCCAGGAGGAGATTTAACATTTACCCTTCAGCCAAAATATTTTGATAATTTATAAGAGCCTAGTCTTCTGACATGTTGGTTAAAACTCTGCTTTGCAGGCCATCCCCACTGAGATTTGGCATGAGGATCTGATATCAGATGACGGAAAGGCACAGGCAGTGAGCCTAGCCATCATTCAGCTTTTGAGTTAAAGAACAGGAAATAACGAAATTGAACAACATCCAAAAATAAGTAACACAGGTAATGAGTGAATAACTCCTGATACTCCATGCCAAAGTCAGTCAAATTATGATTGCTGAACTATGCCTCCGTGCTTTAACTGGTACATGTGTTAACAAGTACTTTACTTTTATAGTTCCTGCCATTAAAAAGAAATGCATCATTTATTAACACAGCTAAAATTCTTCACCACCTAAAAAGTGTAGTTCAGTAACTAAACCATCCCATTGGCAACAAGTGAAGTAAGTTTCAAAACTTTGCCTAAACAAGACATTTTTAATGTACATTTATATGTATTTTTTTATTAAATGCAAGAAAGCATTAGGTGGAAGGTGACAAGCTGTCTGTGTAGTAGTTTTCTTGGAGTCTGTTTACATTACGCTTGTAAGATGATACAATTTTTCAGCACAAATGCAGTTAGCATCATACAACTCTGCAATCCACAGCTGCCACATCACAAGCCTTTTCAGACCAAGACCTTCAGTAGTAATTGTGAGTGCTTAGCAGACTGGGCTTTTGTTAGGAGAAGTGAAATCACAGCAGATGGAGGAAACGCACACTTCAGCCAATCCTAAAAATGTGCAGCGTGCACGATTTCCCACACCACTGGGCTAACCTGCCGTAGCGCTGGGCTGCTGACATGACCGTAATGCCAGCTTGCTCGAATCTTCTTAACTTTTTCATCTCTTCTGCACCTCTCCCCTTGGGTGCGTATGTTTCTTTTGCACTACATGAAGGAGACTGGTCTATGGAGTTTCCTTCATTTTGATTCAAACCTACTTGACTTTTAAGGGAGACTGCCTCGGAAGCCACTTTCTCCTTTTCACACAGTCCTGACGTTTCATTCTGTTCTTCTTCTATGGTTTCAGGGTGGGGTTTGCTATTGAATTAATTATACAAGGTAGTTTAATGTATGTTGTGCCTGAAACACATACACTTATTTATTATAAGCACATTTTGTTGATATCAAGATGCCAAGTGATATTCTGATAAATGATGTGGGAAGAGAATTATGCTCTTTAATAGAAGTTGCTTCTTAGGCCAATTTAGAAAGTGAACTATCAGTTGACAAAACCAGCATGCAGGAACACGTCACAGCAATATAAACTGTATTGGTGTATAGAATACAACATAAAAATAAGTTGATTAAAAAAAACCCCAAAACCCAGAGCAAAAATGTCGCCTGTTTTGATTGAATACATCACATTACTTCAAGTACTGTTTGTCAATGAGTAACTGTCTTGACAACTGAGACATGGAGAACGTATTTGTCCAGCTGTGGGTTTGAGTCAGCATCCATGGTGCTTACATTAACCAACATCGTTGTCAAACACAAGCTATACATTGTATTGTATGGTAAACAATGACACCAAGACAATGACTTTCCACTTATTGCTTTTCTACCACCTTCACCAATTGCTACAAACAATTTCTCAGAACCATGTCAGCAAGAGGTTTACTACAGCTTCATATGGCTTATGAAAAGAATGAAAATTAGGCAAGTGGTAAAAGTAAAGCACCATCACTGAGGAAGGGAGAAGTTGAACAGGCCAGTCTTACCTGAAAGGTCTGTCTCCTAGTGGGGAAGTTGCCGTGCTCCAGCTCTTCCGGTACTCTTCCCGTTCAGCTTTCTTTTTCCGAAGTGGAGCAGGTACATAGAAAGTCTGATTACTCTTGTTCGGGAGGTACTGGTTAAAAGGCACAGCTGATTTAGGTTCACCGTGTGAGGTCCGCCTCGCCAACATATCATCTTTTTTCACATCTGGCATCTTTCTGTGTGGCAGGTCCGTTTCTGAGTCACTTCCTCTCCCTAGTGGGAAGGGAGAAAAAAATTGCCTCTTCTTTTCACTTTCATCCATTAAAAAAAAATTATAAATCACAAAAGACATCACCAAAAAATTACACTTAGCATGTGAGCACCAAAAAATGAGGCCACTTCTACCTGTATTTGTATTTTAAAATCAGACACTGAAGGTAGTAGCCATAATATCTACACAGAGAGTAAACTTTTTTTTCCATCAACCCTTATTTTCTACCCCTGAAAAACTCATCTTTAGCCGTAGGTCAGACAAAAAACCTCAGGGTCAGATTAAACCTGATTTACCAATCATCACACAGGACAGCTACAGAAGATTACCTGACTAAAGCCCAAATGACTCCTAGTTGTACCTATAGGTACGTTTGACCTGATTCACACTCTTGACTTACATATGCATAGCATACGCTCAAGCAAAAAAGGGCTGCATGCCATATATTTACAGAATGGCAGGAACCCATGGATGCTTCTACACGTACATATTAACGTCAATTTGAATGCACACATCAGATTTTGATCAAAGACAGTTATTCACTGACTCCGATCAAAATCTGAGGATAAGCATCAGCTGCTATAAACTATAAATCTCAGATGGTCTCTCTCCAATCTCATTGGTTTCTTGGTCAATCAGTCTAGCACACTGCAAATTAGACAGAGGGACTTGATCCTCAGATGGAAAGGTGTAAGAAGAGAGAGAAGGGGTCTTGGGATTGAGAGGTTATATCAGTATCACAAAGACTGAAGGATACTTGCTGGCAAAGAAAATAAAGTGAGAGGGGAAAAGTGAGAGTTATACAGAATATGATCAACAGAGCTGAATGACTGCTTTATTTTGCTCAAAATTTTTGTTCAAAGCCTCCTGACATTTACAACCCAGTTTGGTTGGGTTGGACTTTTCCAACTTGAAAACAAAACTCCCAGTGGTAGAACAAATACCTCAAAGAGCATTTGCAGTGGAACTGCCCTCATAGGCACTTTGAAAGGCACTTCATAGACATTGACTAGATTCTCTGAACCATCATAAGCCTCTTCTAGTAATTCACAAAGAATCTATGTAAATAGTTCTCTCTCAGGCAGTGTAATGTCACCACAGGTCCTGGTTTGATGAGTGAAATGAAGCCGTTTCTCCCACCAGCATTCAAATCTGCTCCTAGGTTTGGAGCAACAGATGCCTCTGGACCTTGGCCCCTTTGCAACAGTTGCATATGCAATAGCTATTCCCCTTTATGGAGTGAGGGGAAGCCACCCAGGTTGTGTCCTCTTGCTAATTCACCACACTAATAAACTACTAGCTAATTCAATGAACTACCTAATGAACAATTGAAAACAATAAAATCATAAAAATCACAAGTAGCATGTGTATAATTCAAAGCGGGGGAAGGAAAAGAGGTCTAAATATGCTAGGAATGTTATTTGCAAAGAGCTTTTGAGGCAAATTCAGCCATGTTGGCTTGGGGAGAGATGAAGAAGAGTGAAAGCGAACAGCAAGAAAAGAAAATGGAAATGGAAATGAGCTAGTTAGACAAAACACAGAATGCACTTTTTGTCAGTAATCTTTTGCTTGAACAAGTTTTGTTAAGAGCATATAAGTAGCACCATGACTGGTAACCTGAGCTTATGTCTAAACAAAATTGAAGACACAACCACAGAATCATGGATGTCTGAGGACAGCTGAGGTTTGAAGAGCTGTAGTACCATTAGACTGAGCAGAGCCACAGAGTAGCTAAAAGAAAATGAAGATCCTTTACTGTTACTTGGAAATCTGTTTGCTTTTAACTTTGTTCTGCTCTTTATTTTTGTATCACATGAAAATCAGTCTCGATCCAGCAGACAGCAATGCTAGAATACATATCCACAGAAGCAGAACAGATTCCTCTCCCTCATTACAGATGTATCTACCAGCATCCCCAAATTGAGTACTTCAAAGACAACTTCTTTATTTATTCATATTTTACTAGTGAAATTATTTTCCACTCAAATTTGTAAATAAACACTTGAATCCAAAGTACCATATGGAAGATGCAGCCATGCTCTACGTTTACAACCTTAACTTTGTTGTTCTGCATTTCCAAGTAGAAGCAGCAGTTTTTGCCATTTTCCACAATCTGTAACAAGCAGTTACACACCACAGACATACACAGATCCTTCACACAAGTATCTACACACAACTGCTGGCCAAGCAGAGGATTTTATTAATTTGTGAGTATATTAGCAACTCTACAGGCAGGTCAATCTGCAATTCTACTGCGTTTTAAACGAACTGTTCTGCTTACCACTGGTTTTGTTTGCTTTTTGTTAAGGGACACCAGAGCAGTTCCTAAACAGTGGGGCTAATCACAGATACATTTGAAGAGGTAGTGTTACTTAATTACCTCCACCTAAACTAATCACCACCTTAGGATCACTTAAATCATCTTCACTCATTCATTTTTTTTTCCTTCTAGGATAGGAAGGAATCAATAGTTTAATTCCACTATCATATGGTTGGGTTTATAAAGCTCCTGTCTGAAAGCAGAGAGGAGTAATGCAAGCAGAACCTTTTATTCTATCCAGCTTTTCAGATATATTATTTCTATCAAAAAATAAGTGCAGCTGAGTGAAACACTGGCCTGCTGGAGCTACAGAAAAGGTTTGACAGAAAAAAGGTCAGCCAAGCTACACTTCACCTGCAACTCTTAGAGGAGACAGCAGTGAAGTTACGGCAACAGCAAGCAGGGAAAATAGGACACATTAGAAAGGGCTGGCTCTCAAGTCATGCAAGCGCACACATCTGCATGCACCCTGGGTCTTGGATATGCTTAAAAGACTAATTTTTAAGAGAAACCTTTGTATGCTGCTTATTTTGTGTTTGTTATGGACTCAAGAATGTGACAAGATAGTACGTCTCAGCTGTGTCAACCAACCAATCACAGAACCTTACTAAAATCTGCTAATAGGGCAGCAGCTGTATTAGGAAGCAGCTACAGGATGTATGTAACTGGCTGCCCACCAGCTCCAAGTAGGCAGCAACACAGGACACTTTTTGATCACCCAGAATGGAGCAACACTTCTTAATTAGGACATGTGAGGTGTTTCTATTTGCCAACACCACACTTCGCCTCATTTGGGAAGGCAGAAAAATGTTTCATATCCTGGAGACTGTGCTCTGCTCAGTGCCTGAGAGGGCATGAGGCTGCTCCAGGGAACCAGCCCCAGTAGCTGGTTCTGGATGGTCAACCAGCAATGGCCCCAGTACCACAGACCACTCAAAACTGCAAAGCAGATCTTAGCCCTACTTTCTCCACAGCTCGTTCTTAATTCAGCTGCGATACCAACTCTCCCTGCCAGCTTTTCAGTTTTAAGGAGTTTCCCATCACCTCAGGAAATCTCTGTGTCCAGTTATGATTAGCACCAGTTTCTTTCACACTGCCAAGAGCAGTATGAACATCTGGTTCCTACCAAAATGTCTTTCCGCCCTTCCTTTTTTTTTTTTAAATTAAATAAATAACATTACAAAGGAGAAGTGATTCATGTGTGGAATGTAACTTCACCTGATGATGAAGTACAACTGATTCATCCATTCATCAGGAAAGTAACCATGCAAAGGGAGCCTCAGTCAAGCATCCTTTTATTGGGCACTACAATTCTGATCCCAACAGGTAACCTAAGTGCATGCTCCACACATACCCCTAGCAAATCCCCCCTCATCTGGCACAGTGAATTTACAAGCCTCTGGAAGACTTTAGGAATCAGACAAGAAAGCAGAGAATCAGCACCCCTTCTGTAAGCTTAGAGCTGCACGTCTTTACTCAAAGATGTACAAAGATCAACAACTCCGATGCTGGGAGCCATTAATATACAGAGTTTTCTAAATACCATGAAAACAAATAGGACATTTGGTAAAACGCTGTGCATCAGACTTCAAAACTTTGTCAAGCATCAGACATTTCCAAGATATTTCTACTTAATTTTTCTGCCCAGGGTTTACTAGGGTTTAGTTAGGCAAACATTTTAGTCACTTCAATATTTCCCTTGTTCCTGAGTTTTATTTCTTGTTCCAGATTAGTTTGTAAGTTAAAATGAGTCTGCATAACATCTTCTTACGCCATAAGCCAGAAAATCACTCTTCTCACCGTAAAATTATACGGCAATGACGTAACTCATTTTCCAGTGCTACGCTATCCTGAGACAGACTTCAAGTAAGTTGTTGGCAAAGTCGCCTAAACCTCAGGGAGCACAAATCAGCATTTACAGAGAACTTCACCCATCAGATAAGCATGCTTCAGAGGCTGTGTCCCACTTCTGAATGGTACATTTGCTCCAGAAATGTTACTTATATATCACAACATTATGCATGTGTCATATTATGACCGGTACTTACCATCACTGCTCCCTCTGAGCACTACATCTGGAGATGGTGTCTGCTGTGAGCGGGAGCCAAAGGAGTCCAGACTGTCAAAGGAATCATCTCTGCCGTGGCGAGGCGGGGAGAGGGAATCGCTGCGTTCAGAGTCCCAGCAGTCTATATAGCCGCTGTCACGAATGCTCCGCTTTGGGCTCTCAATATCCTCTGTTTCCTACAGGGATGCACAGCAGGTACCTCTTCATAAAGAAGACACTGACATACTCATGAGATCCATTACACATCAGAAAACAAGCACCTTCCCAAATACTAAAAATACACTTCCCACAAAAAAGGTTTCTTTATTTTCTTCTCCTTTGCCCATTCAAAACAAAAGTGCAAGCTTGCAATAAACCCCAATTTTATGCTGATTAAGAGAAAACCTCAACTCGTTTAGTACAATGGCCTGAGAAAAAGTTGCAATAGACAAGTTAATAAAGTGATCAAAACTGAAAGTAACCTGAAACTTAACTTAACAGTCCATAGCACAGGCAAAGGCACTACAGTTTTAACATTGTGCTTGCATCAGGTTTAAGTCTGCTGCTTTCCTAAAGATTCCCCTCCTCCCTTTGCCCATCTATTGTATCTGGCTGGGACACCAGCAGACAGCATTTGCTGTTGCTGCTTCAGCTCGGCAAAATAATGAAGCAGTGTGCCCCAGCCTCCCTCTACCTTGAAGAGAAATTCCTGTTATGAAAGAGGGATGTCTTTTTCAAGCAATCAGCAATGAAAAATATGCAAAACGCTTTTCCTGATGCCTCAGAAGAATTCAGTTGTGCTCTTTACTCTTTGCCAGCTCCTGGCTCTGGGGGATATGAAAGCACTTGTAGCTGACCCACATGTTCAGAGCAGGGAGAACAATGGTTGTCTTTGACAGCCCAGTGATTATAAATTCTTTCCAGTGCAAGCGGCACATACTAAAACACTGCAACTCCAGCAGAGGAAAAGGTCAATAGAAGCCATCCTCACCCTTGCATTATAATAAATCCCTTGTTTTAGAGAGTGTCTTAACATTAATTACAATCGCACAGGCTGAGAAAAAACAAAAATAACTACGTCTAGCCAAAGATAAATCTGTTTTTTTCTCCCCTGACAGTAAGTAAAGTCAAAGATGTGGGCGCCATTATCAGACTGACATTTTGTGACCCAAAGAGGCTGGAATGTGATTTTCTTCTTTTTTTCCCCAGAAGCATTTGAATATTAATTCCTAATTGCAAAGCACCCCCTGCTTTCCACTACCTGGGGCACAATGGTTATGTTGAGCACAGCTCCTACTGTCCCTGACTGCTAAGGTTTTACCCATTAGTGCTGCCAAAGAGAGAAAACCACTAGGGAACATCACAGTATGCTACAGCAGGCGGCCTCCACAAGAAAGCAGGTTTGCTGAAGAAGTGGTGGAGGGACAAGAGCCCTGCATTAACACACCAAGGCTTTTGTGCTGGAAAAGAAGGCTTGAAGCAAGCCCCAAAGTCCTGCAGACTTTTTAGGAAGAGGGCTTAATTAGTGCCACTCACTACTACTCTGCCAAAAAATACATCGAGGGCAGCAGCAAAGGCCACCTAAGGCCAAGCTAAACTGTGGTAATATCATTAAGTAACCATATCAAAAGTATTTTCTAAAACCAAATGTATATATAAGAAGTTTGTAACTAAATGATATGTAATTTCCTTCTCAGGACTGCTTAGTGAACTAAAATACTGATAGAAACACTAGACAACAAAGATCCATCTCCCTGAAATCTGCATGAGTTACACACATCCAAGAACAAATCTAAAAATCCTATCAAAATCCCATTCGTGACATGATCCAAAAATCTTTTAAAAATCCAAATTCCCTAAATCCTCTCATACCAATCAGCTGTTCTCAATCCTCAGGCACACTTCCATTTTCCTAAATTACTGAATGACACAGAACTATTCAGCAGCTTCAGGGACTTAAAATTGGGCAAAAAGCCCCATCCTGCATTCACTATCTCTCAGGCTTTGAAAACAGTCCAATTGTGAACTAATGAGTTCTGCAGACCCTATTTTCAAAAGCTTGTTGATGTTAATTTTGCATGCTGCTCACCAGGAATTAGGAGGCAGGCACCAGGATGGGATCCTAGACTTCTGTAAACATGTTCTTTACAGCCTTCCCCTTGGCAAAGCTAGTCTCCCAGCCCAACGCCATCTCACAAACGGGTACTTGTCCTGCCTTGAACAAATGTCATGTCCCAAATGTTATCAATGGGAAAGTGGTTATCTGGGGACTGATAACACTGTAACACAACACACAGCAGCACACTAGCCTTTCATATTTCCTGCTTAAATACACAGTATGTGACTGAGTGGCAGTAAAAGTGTGATTGCCAAATACAAGATGTGTGTCTCCAGGAAGTTCTACCCACTAAATATAATCAAAAAGCCATGGATGCTTTTTCATTGGGAATTTCTGGTTTAAAAGAAGAATGTGTACCCAAATAGTTAAAGAAATTAAAAACAGAGTGGCAGGAATAAAATTAGAAATGAATAGCCCTTTCAGTAGGAGAAGTAGAAAAAGATGAGTCGGAGACAACTTACATCTGAGCTGTTTTTTGATTTGGTAATTTAAAAAAGGAGGGCAAAGAGGATTTATAACAGAAAAACTAAACCAGACTGAATTCATGGCCTACTTAATTATTAAATTCTGTGGAAAAAAATGCCAGTAGAGAATGTGATAAAGTGTCTTTTCATCACTCAAGCTCAGCTATAAAGAACATCAGAGTGTTGCACAGCATGATTAACATGTTCTATTTTACAACCAAATTCTCTTCAAATGCAGTTCCAGACAAGCCCAAAATTGCAGTGGGACATACTGCAGGGCTGCAGAAGTAGGGAGCTGACCTTAAAATAAGTCACCAGTGACCCTCAATAACAGCACCACCTAAACAAGGTTTCTCAGGACTGTGAAGTGCTTTGTTTTTACATTAAAGGAATATATAGCTTTGAGACCTTGAGATCTCTACTCTGCTCCCAATTCCAACATCTGCAACAAATCAAGCACAGCCTCTTGCTTTTTCCTCGACCTGTAGTGCTCTGCACTGCCCAGCCAGGCACCCCACAATCATCAGCTCTCTGGAGAATGCTACCTTTCAGCCACAGCCTACTTCATCCCACAAAAGAGCTCGAGAAAAGGACCTCTAAAATGTTCTGATGATTCATTTGCTGGGTAAACATCACCCGGAAAAAAGAGGGGGCTCATGCTGCAAGATTAAACATTAAAATATAAATCACAATACTGCACAGCACTAACATTATAACAACCTGCACCTTGACAGTTTTTCTGTGCTAGCTCCCTTGTCCATTTTTTTCACCTTTCACAGACTCTTTGGAGTGGGGACTGCTTCTTCCTCACATCTTCTACTTGGAAACAGCTCAAGCATTAACTTTATTTCTTTATTGCGTAGGCTCAGTCACATAACTCAAGAGAGCCGAAGTCCCAAGTGATTAACGCAGGTCATTTCAAATGAAGACCAAAATAAACCTCTACAGAGAATGAGGATGTTCTCTTTTCCTCTCCATTTCCACCTGCATATTCACAGGAATTGGGCTCACAGAGATTCTACCCATTTAGTTAAGGCTGTCTGGTCCATCTAGGGTATAGGAGCTCCTGTCAGTCAGCCAAGTATTTCTTCCTCTCCAGCAGCAATCCAGTGCTGGCCTTCTGAGATCCCAGGATGAAGAACTGCAGCTGGTGCAGATACAGTACCACAGGACGCAAGGAGAGTAAAATGAATAGTCTCCCATGGTTCCCAAAGCCTACTGCCTGTGGTGATCTGGCTATTTACACGAGATGTGGAGAAAGTAGCAGGCACAAAGCTCACTGTGGACTGGAGAACTATCTGCATGGCCTTTCATGAGCAGCATGTCCAACACATGCAATGTTAACACTTGGCGCTGCCATCTTCTTACATGCCTGCTCCTTGCCCCTTCCTTCCCCAGTAAATGTATGCTTGGATATCAGTGCTAAATGCCACTGAATTTAAATATCTCATGTTCAGGGCATGCTGGAGCACACAACCAAAAGTCCCCGAAACACTGCAGAGCAATCACAACTTTTCCTTTCCGACAGAGCTCAGCTCATCATAAACCACAAAATGTGATTTTAGCAATAATTTAGAGCTTGGCAAAACACAGATTCATCATAACTATGCCCTTGGTGAAACACACTCTCCTTTTTCTACCCTTCAGCTTTATTTAGATACTTTGGTTTGATGTTTTATGTTGCAACTTAAAAACAAAAGAGATACCCATGAGACTGAATGTTTTAAAGGAGAAAAATCTCTGCTCCTCTGCTATCTTACTTTTGAGTCTCAGCTCCTCTATCTGAAACCCTGTGTAATAAATGAAAGTAATTCAAACCAAAACATATGGAAATAAAGATGACAGAGTCACATGAAAATTCTAAAGCCCTGTCTGACATCATGTGCTGAAACACTGATATTGCCATGAAGTTGGCTGCCAAAGAAAGTTGTGTTCATGGCTTGGTAGAGTCAGAAACACTTCTGAAGGAGGCAGGAGTTTAGTAAGTAATTTGTATTCCAGCCCCCCACTTCTCTAATATATAGCAACAAGCAGGTTATTTATGAGAGTAATCAGTCAAATGAAATTTCCAATCCCAAAACATCAACAAAAATATACCTTTCTCATTTGTGCCAGTAAACCTTCAAACTCCTTCAGGTTCAGGGTTGATCCACTATATGACGTGCAGTTGTTTGCTGCTTTCCCTAGCCAATAAATGGTGACTAACACCTGCAAAAGTTAATACGAATTAATTGTAGCCACCTACACAGTCACTTACCTAAATTTACTTCCCTTACGCATCTCTCATTTATTCTAAACTTGTCAGTGGCATATGACTTTGTTACATATAAAACAGAATTGGAAGTGCCTGTCAGTGGTTAAACATAAATGCATTGGGTAACTGAAAATTTAAACAGTCCTACAGAATATGTAACTTAATACATTATCTTCCTGGTATTTTTAGAAAAAGGTTAAACTGTCATGTCTATCTGGAAAATAAACAGCAAATATAAATCTGAATAGAAAAACTAGTTAGATATTTGAAATTGTCTAGAAGACACATATAAATATATGTCTGCAAATCCTATAGGAAAAAAATCCCTGAAGAGTACTACTATTAGTGGTCGTTAATGAAAACCATAAAGACTAATGGGATAAATAAAACTTCTCAAATGCGTGCCTGCCTATTTCAAGGACAGAAAAGGTAGTTTCATTTTTAATCATCTTAATGTAATTAACCAGATGACATGAGAACATTTACTTCCAGGCTTCTGCTAGCTTAAGAAATGCTTAGCCCAAGGTTAATCAAAAGCCATAAACATCTGGTTGTTTCTATCAGACTAACACAGAAAGAGTTAGTGATTTCATTCAAGTACTGACTTGATATAAGTCTGTAACTCACAAGTCACTTCAAAACTAGCATGGAAAAAAGCCAAGAATTGCTCTTGCAAATGTCTACGTACTTTCTCACTCCTTCAGGTAGCAAAAAGTCTGACGCTGCTAGTGTTGCACTTGCTTTAGGAAAGTAGAAATTAAAGATGTTCACGATGGTCAAATCCAATACATCCAAAACCAGTCCTCTGCACCCACATATGTCTCCACTTAAAGCACTACCTTTAATGGTACCTGTGCAGCAGCAATTTAGACTGGAAACTGATTGTCAAAGGCAATTCAGTTCAGTGTTTTGCAGTGGCTGTAAATGCCAAACCATCACCTCAGAACTTAGGCTCTTTCTCATTTAATGCTCATTATTTGTCACATTCCATGACATTGCAAAATATTTAACTGCATAACAAAGAGGAAATATTTTGATGTGGAAAAGTTGTGCGGACACTAATAAGTAACAGTTGCCATTAACTGTCTTACAAAAGTTAAATAAACCGAAATAAAGTATTCTATGCTTTGACAGAGCCATATACTTCATACTATATAGCAACCCAAAGAGAACAGGACTAGGAGAAATCCCAGGAGGGGCACTGGGGGCAGCCATCTCTTTCCTAAACTCCTCTTCCCTAAAATGCACCCACATTCTTTCAATTCACCCACATTCCTCCTCACTCACGTATATTAGACTTTATGTTAGCCTTTTCTCCTCAACTTTCTCTAACATCCCCATTTTTCATACAAGTGTGATATCCAAAATCACACCCAGCTGAGGCCTTGCAAGAAAAGGACACAGCATGTGTCATGCAGATCCCCTGTTTAAAAACAACCATAGTGCATAATGCAAAATATATTATATTTTATATATAATTATAGTTTATATTTCCCTTTAGTTATTAGATAATATGCATGCCATGAAATAAACAACATTTTAATAAAGTTCAGAAATTTTCCCCTTGTTTTTAAAATTGCATTCAAATAGATACTACTGTGCTGAGTGAAAGGAGGTGGTTTCAACAATATGGAATTTTCATCTTCAAACAACCTTTATCTGCTCTGTTTTCCTTCAACCAGCACTAGTCAACAAATTTATGTGAAAAATTCTTATAGTACACGTTCTCAAGTTAAGTGAAAACATTTGCAAATATAGCATTCTTAGCAACCAGGAAACTGTCCAATTCATTTTGCCATTCAGTTCTCTGATGAAGGTTGTGGTATTTGTATTTATTTCTGCTATCATTTGATCATGTTCTCTCTTCTTCCTTTTTTTATCCATTGGTTTTGTTTGTTTTTATTCCCCAAATAATATCACATTTGCAAGCAATTCTGACTGGCTGCCAGACAAGGTTGAAGGATCATGCACCTGGAAAGCATATATTGCCTATGAGCACAGAGATTTCATTATTTATCCCTTATCTAAGAAGAGACAAGCTTTTTCTATTTTATATCTACCGTAAGACTGCTTTGCCATTGCAGTTCTACCTAACTTTCTAGTACAGTAAAACTCGGTTAGGTTCGTATTCAGAAGAACTTCTCAGTAGTACTCATCTGTACTGTTTTTACTGGCACAATTCTTGCTCAGGCCAAATACAGGATTAACCAGACTTATAAAAAAAAAATAGAATAAAAAATATTCCAAGTGATGTACTTACATTTTTCAGCTTCCTACTACAGTCAATGTTCCTGGTTGCATGCACACAGGAAAAAAAGAAAGAAGAAAAACTGTCAGAAAGCAGACACATTATCCAAGAGCATGTATGGAGCAGGTCACGTTTCCCCTAACAAAAGCCTGCAGAGTGCTTCTTCTGGCTGGAAACACATGAAAGCTAAGAAGATGTAGTTCACACATTTATTTATTCATAACATGGGAGTATTTTGTCACCATTACTTCAATCATTAATTTAGAATTCTGAAAGTACAAAAAGAAAATGTGTTTATAATGGTCCCACAATAAAGTAGGGCAGTGCCAAAAAGCCCTTTAAATAGAGTAGCTGATTTCTTCAAAAAACAAGATGAAAGTCCTCCATACTAAAATACGTTGTAATCCAACAGTCAGATTCGGCTCTGTGATAAATCACGCAGCCCATACTGATTCTGAAAGCAACAAAACATGCGAAGGATACTGAGGAAATCATCACCAAACATAAGGAAACAGAGTGGGTTCTTCTGTGGAAACAAGCATCACAAAAAACAATGTAGATGGGTGAAGCAATAAAAATCCTGCCATTTACAACAGAACCTGCTGTGGAAAACATTTATTTTTTGAATGCATACTTGAGCACAGAAGACTGAACACTGTCATCCTTCTCAATTTACTTTTTCACCAACTCTTATCAAAGGGTAGAAGTTTTATGTTAGAAACAACAAAGCACAAAGTCTGTGCAAGCATAAATGACATCTCAAAATTCAGCAAAGAAACCATTAAAAATGAATGGAAAAAAAAGTGTATCACATTCAAGTGCTGAAAACCAAATAAGACTAGCTCAGATTTAGTAAAGATTGTCTCTTGATTATAACGTAATTGCTGTCTACTACAACAGTAAGTTCACTTCAGCATTAATAGTTACCTGACAAAACCAAACATAAATGCAGTTAAATCTGTGAGAATAACACAAGCCTAAAACCAGGCTTATTTATAAACAGGCTAAGACATATTTCTTTTATAATAACTTTTTAAAGACAATATTTCATCCACCAATACCCACATGGTAAGAAAAACAAAAGAGTTGGGATTTTTTTCTTAATAATATAGCAGTGGAAAGGAGTCTTGCTTAACAAGTAAGGAAGACATTCTTTACAGCATTAGCTCATAACTTTCACAAGCTGAATGATCCAAAAAAACCAGATCCAATACATACTTCAATTAACATTTATATGAAAAAAAAATGGTTAAAAATGTCATTATCTTAATCATGTGCAATAATGTCATATTCATCCTTTACCAAAGAACAAATACCCTTTTAATCATATTTAAGAAAACCCAAAAGTCTTCAAAGAGGGGACAGAAGTCACCTTCATGCTTTGGGAACTACCTAGCAGAAGACAGTCTTGAACATATTTCTCTACAACAGTCACGGCTTTGGCTTGTACACCTCAATCCAGTTACTCAGTGTGAACTTGGACAGTGCTAGAAAAACATTTGGCTCATTTCCACAGCTGCTTTCTCTGAAGAGTTGATGAGGGAAGAAAAAAAATTCATTGCAGTGAAACACTTCACGTGTATCCAGCATCATACTCAGGAGAGGGCCAAGCCATCTCCATCGAGTTTATTACTCCTAGTTTAATTTGCTTATGTGCTGGACAGCTCTCCTTGGAGCTCTATGCTAGTCCCAGCCTCTCAACCTGCTTCCCCTGAGGTACCCCCCTATCTTCAACCCCAAAAGATCAATCTTCTGATCAGAAAGACTTTTTCTCTCTGGTTTCATATGGAGATCATGGTTTTATATGTAGATAACGATTGTTTAGTGACTCCCTCCAGCTACTCATTGCCATGACTTTACAGGACATTGTGAAGCATCTGCAGTGTTACCAGATTGAGAAGAAATATGCTACATAGTCCCCTCTCACTGGCGTGTACAGGTGAGAAAAACCTTATATTAGAGCCAGAAACTTGGAAAGAAGCAAAAAAATGGGAGGCTATTCCTTAAAACAAGGAAAGTGGCCAATTTGATTTTAAGAACCTTTGAATTTTCCCAGTGCTTGAACACCATGAAAACTTGCCCAGCTTCCACTGCCAGAAGGGAAAAAAAAAAACAAAACCCAACCAGAATGCTGCTGAAATTTAGAAAATTGTTTCCATACACTTCTCTAAAATGGGTATGTCTGACCAGGATTTCATTAGTGATCTTTCTGGCCAAATGAAACAAGGCCATTCAAACAACTCAGCAGTATTTGCTTGTCTGTAGAGCAGTAACTTTTCAATATTACACATGATAGACCAAAAAAAAAAAACCCAAACAAACAATCAGGAGAACTTCTAAATAACACCAATGACAAACTTTGTTAGTTTTACGAAAATGTGGGGTGCTCTTGTTTTTGGGATGTGGGGAACTTAATCGCTATTAATGTAAAGGAGAATAAAATACAGTTTGACTGCTTGTGTTCCTTTAGTCCATGACGACAAAGTCTTTCCTGAAAGGGAAAACAGCTCCGAATCAAGACTTCAATCTATGACTATATGGACTTCGATTCAAGCCTGCTCTTTGTAAAGACAGTAATTCTTTATGTGCCAGTTTCACATCTGTGTTTTAAATCACTTTGTGGACTGAAATGCTAAAAATACAAGTTTTAGAGTCTAAGCACCTATACTGTTTGCAGTGAGCGATGTGTACATACCATGGCTAAAAAGCTGTTGAATAAAAGGAGATTTAAAAAAATTCACTTCACCCCTAAAAAAAAGAAATTAGTTATTAGGAAGGAGAACCTCTTAAAATGCACATGGTAATTTGTCTGGCAATAGGTGCGTGCTTCCGTGAAAAAGTATCTAAACTGCATTTCCAGTCCACACATTTCTCACAGACATCTTCAGCCCAAATATCATGTGCCAAGCCATAGTTCTTGTTAGACAATAAACAGACCATGCTCATGTCTGCACCTTGTAGAGTCTGAGAGACCTATAAATGTCCTATAATGCATCTTCAAACCAGTTTAATCTGAAATAACAGAGCTGTGATTTTTTTTTCCCCAGCCTACATAGTTCATTAGTTGGACAGACAAAAAAGAATGCCATCAATTCAGACTCAGGAAAACCCCTAAGTCCCACAGAATCTCACTGCTTAACTAAACCAGTATTTTAAAAGAGCTGCGGTTGATCTCTCTGGGAAAAATAACTGCCCTTAGAAAAAGCCTGTTGAAGGGAACAATGTATTCTTCCCAGCACCCAAGGTTTCCCAAACCTCAGTTTCCTATTTGCTTCATACAAATGACAGGTCTATAGCCTTTTTTGCTCATCCTTAAATATTTACTATTGAATCACATGCATTTGAGGTTGTAACATGCTAATCACAAACTGCTGTTGTACTTACTTGATGGTTACTCTATTTGATGTGTCCTGCAGATCACCGGGATCAAAAAGCTGAGATTCTTTAAGTCCCAGCTCTTTGCAGCCTCTTAAGAATAAGATGATATTATCCTGAAAAGAGACCAAAAATAAACCCAAATTTTAAACTCTTTTTCATAAAAAAAACCCCTACCAAACCAATCTCTCCCTAACTCAGTAACAGCTCACAAAGAGTCATATCATTAGCTAAATGAAGAACTAAAGACATTTCCAGTCACATAATTTGAGAAGCCAGTACATGTTTTGTTTGAAAACCAGATTAAATGCGAAACTTTTTTTTTTTAAAGATGTGTAACTGAAACAAGCTTGCTGACTTTTCTCTTTCCAAACCCAGATGTTGGCAATCTTTAACTGAAAAACCCTGCTAAATTCCCCACCTACTGCTGCAGGCTGCCAACAGAACTGCAGCATGTTACTGGGCAGAAAAGGCTGGATTTCTGAAGGGAGCAGGAAGGGTAGAAATGAAACAGCCCACCACCATTTAAGCAATCAGTTTGTTCAGAAAGCGTTTTGCACATTGATACAAACAAGCCAGTTACTCTTAGCAAACACAACTGGTCTCTCGCCTCTCCAACCTTAACCAGCCAGAAGCCACTGGGAAAAGAGGTAGGTGCCTTCTGCCCAAATAAAATGCTTGCAGCTACATTTTACAGGACCAGTGTCTGCAAAAAGAAACACCAATTTTGTAACAGTTTTTATGAAGGATTTACAATTTTCAGAGTGTAAAAATTACGAATAACTAAGATTAAGCAGAAACTGATATAAGCCTCTTTCAAACCGAATATGAGTGATGACACATAGGTTTGCACTGAGGGGATTAAGTCAGTATGTGTGCATATACATTTAATGTTTGGTTTATATTTACTTAAATTTATGAATGTACACTGCCCCCGTTTTATAGAACCAGTGAATCTTTCTTATGCAGACAAATCTCGAAGGCCACTAGACAACAAGTTTTTATATATATACGCCACTAGAGCAGCAACTGCCAGGGTAGATGTGTGGACAAGTAAAGGATACAATGTACAGCTTGATACTCTCTGAGGCCTCTCATCTCAAACCTCCAGCTGGAGGCAAACTGCCATGGGAAGATATAGAGTGCAGCAGAGCCACAGAGTGCGGCAGAGAGCTCCATTTCTGCACAATCTGGGAAGCAGAGGAGCCTGGGCAGTGTTTAGCTCTTGCCCACCCTGGATGACAGAGCAGGATTCATGAGTAGGGCTCTCCCCACATCTGCTGCTGGGCCTTTGTTTGGGTGGCACGACCATAGCTCGGCGACAGCAGCCTTGTTTATTCTGTTGGGGCGCAGCAATCAGCATGCTAATCGCTGCGGTCTCTGCATGCCAGCACTCTTGCACACAAAGCTCGCCGTCACCAGCTCACCGCAAAGAAATACAGACTTGGAAATCTGGAGGAGCCCAGATCTCCCTTTTTTTTTTTTTTCCCTGGCTGAAATTTAACAGCTCTGGAGGGAAGCCATGGGGGAAAGGAGCAGCAGTTGAGAGAGCAGAGAGCCCATAACCCAGAGAGACAGCATCATTCATGACATGAAAAGTTGCTTGTAAAAGTCTCCATCTGGCTTACTGTTTGCATTATAATTTTCCAACTGCATCATGAATAACTCTTGTGTTTAGGCTTTGATGGAGGACAGTTCTGGTCACTTCCAAACGGTGGGTGGAGCAATGTGTAAATTCAATAAAAATGCAAAAGCATTAAAAAAAAAGTCCCTAACAATATTTCCTAACAAAAATATACAGGAAATACAGGACAGAGTAACCTAATAGGTTTAGAAAACAATCAAAGCAGGGGCAACTCCAAGAGTAACTAATTGCATCCATCTTCGTGCCAAAAGTTCATATCCAAGTTATGTGAAGCAGTAACAAAAATATCAGCTATTTGGCAGCCATGTAGTTTGGAAATTCAGTTCTTCTGTTGATGAACAAATGCCCACTGCTCAAAAAAACCCCAGTGCCAAGACTCTATGCCTGTTTTCATACATGCTGTTATTTTGATGGTCATCGTAAAGATAGCATTTGCCAACAGTCAAACCATTCCCCGAACAACTCCTCAGAAGGCTGGTATCTTCTACGGGCACAACTAACCACACATGCCAACAAGATGCAGCCAGTGAGCACTGAAAAGTTTTTGCTTTTGTTAACATTCTCACAGTTTTTATTTCCCAGTGTTCCTAAAAATGGTAATTTGCTTGAAAGGATTACCAAAAAAAAAAAAAAAGCCAACGAAGAAATTGTTTTCAAGTTACAGATACTCAGGTAAACCTGCCTAGGCTGCCTATCCCCAAGCCAAAAATGTACCTCATACTAAAGTTTTCCTAGTTCACTCCAATACACTTGAGATTTATATGTGTTAGTTCTGTTGAGACTCTAGAGAAAAACCCTTATAAGCCACTAAAAGGAGGAGTCTTATCGTTAAGACCCAGCCCCCAGCAAAGCTTTCTTTCAGGATTACTACACCTTGCATAGGCTAAGTCCTGGTTTCTTTGGTTCTCAGAAAACTTTCCTTATATTTTCTATTTTTTGTGAGAAATTATATTTCTGTATCTACATGTTTTTTGTAGTCATCTACAATGCCAAAAAAAGAGAGAAAAAAAAAAAAGGTTTATAAGCAGCAACGAATATAAAACATCCTTAAAGAAGTGACTGAAACTGCACACCTAATGTGCGTGCCCAGCTCCTTACAACTTGGCAGAGTTAAACAGGTCATGCAAATGGGTCACGCTGCATGGCAAGGCTGGCAGAGTGGCCTGCTGCCATGCCTCAGCTAACAGGGTGGTATCTTTTACAGTGGTCTCAGAAGACACACGGCCTGAACTCAGTCACTCTGGCAGCCCCTACAAGGCACTAATGCACACTGCCTCCGCACATTAAATGGAGATGATACTGCCCTGTCTCAGCCATTACTTGCTGCAGTTGCAGACCTGGAGTAGATAGGGGGCTGGTCCCTTGGTCAGCACACCATTTCCTACAGCCCCAGGGGACCTGCAACTGCTTCATGCTGTCTGCTGTTTCTGCCCATTCCACTATTTAATCAAAAATATTTTTCTAGCTTTTGTCCTCCATGCACCCAGAGGAAGTGAACTTACAGGTTATTGTCTAAACTTCTTTTGCAAATTTTATCTCTTTTTTAATCTAGAAAATTTCATATTTGTAAACACACGAGTGATTGATATCTACAAATCTATTCATGGATAATCTGTAGACATCCACAAAATTTTATCTATGCTGTATCTATACAGTGACATAAACTAAATAGGCTGCTTAGAGAAGACAAATGCTTCAGTGTGGTGACAGCAGACACAAGCACAGGATGTACTGATAGGTTAAACCCCAGCCCTTTTCTGCCTGCCTAAGCAGAGTCCTGACAGTTAGTGCTAGATCAGCACTGTAAGCAATGTCATTTACTTACGAGTATTAGAAATGAAAAAAATCATTAATGTTTTGCTATCCTGAATTTCAGAAAAAATAATCAAAACACAAAACACTACAAACTCTTGAGCAAAGCCAGCCACAAACCACCAAGAAGGGCCAGAGAGGAGCAGGGATGCACAAACAGGGGTACAGGACACTGACTCTCTGAGAACTCAGCTGGAAGGAAGGGAAAGCAGCTCTTGCTTTTAAAGCTCCACTTTGATACCATCAACTTTACCATCTGGTGTGTAATCTGACAGACTCACCTCTACAAAATCACTTTGCCAGGACACCAGCTGCAGGTAATGCAGAGACAACAGGAGGCAGAGGGGTTGGTTACAAGCCTCTACAAAGGTGGAGGGAGGAAAGAATATGCTGCTCATTTATAATCTCTTTTTCCCCCCTGTTTTTAAAAGAATGATAACCCATGTGTTATAAATACTAAGAAAGGTTTACTGCACAGCATTAAGTCATTTTCCTCACATGAAATGGAGCACAAAATCCTGAACTCTGTAAAAAAACCCCACAGAAATTGGCAGTAGTGCAGGACAGACACCCTGGAAAGCCACCGCAAATTCACACAGTAGCACTGCCAACACACATGATAGTTCAAGCTAGTGAGAATCAAATATTCACAGCAGGCAAATTCTCTCCATAGGATCTGCTGATCAGATGCAATGGCAAACAGCTTGAATTTGGCCCACTTCCATTCCTTTCATCTGCCACAATAGTATACAAAATATTCGCAATGTATTCACGCGGCAAATCAGACCTGCAGCTTATCACTGCACAGCCATCATCCGTCAGATGAGCTACTGCATGACCTGGATGAGATACACAGATAAACCCGGGGAAAACAAAAGCAAGCCAAGCTGTACATCTGCACAGAACGCTGAACAAAATGCCAAGTGCATGCCACTTCTAAGAGTTGGGGATATTATTAGTTGCCAGTAGCACTGTGCTGTTTTGCAGGACAGCTGCAGAGAAACAGGTGGCCTTTTTCATTTCTGGAATGCTGAAACTTGCCCTGCTCCAGAATAAATTGGAAGATTTCTAAAAAAATGTATCTATATTTCCAAACAGCTTTTCTGAACAATTTCCAATACAGACTCTCAAAAGCCTTTTGTTTATTCTCAGCATTTCTTCCTAATTCCCTCATTTTTCCATTTTTTTTAAATAATTGGTGGTGATAATTTTTTAATATAAAAGCAATGGATCTTGACTGATTCACAAGCACATGGAAAGAAAACATTGAAACATTCAGTTCAAGTCCACCAGGAAAAAGCTTTCATGAGAAAAGACAGACACACACACATACACACATATATATTCATTATTATTTATCCAATATGCTTTACTATTTATGTTTCACTGTATGATGTGTTTTAGTCTCTATATAATGTTTCATAGTTCATATAGTTTGCTTTACTGTATGTATAGTAAAACTACACTTCAGAAGACATTTTTTTCTGTGGCAAATTCCAGATCAGTAGATTTGGAAGGAGCTCAGTCATATTCAGGACACATTCACTTGGAAACTTAGAACACTTCACCTCCAGAAGGTGCAGGATGACAGCCCACCAGAACTGAAGCGAGCCCCACCAGCACAATACGGGGAGACAAGGCTGCATGCAGCCCTGGACCCGGGCACACAGCAGCCTTAGCTAATGAAAATTAAATGCTGCATGGGGAAAACCCGAGAGTGACCCTGAGACCGGGGAGGGAAAGCAGGACTTACCAGCCCGTCAGTCTGGCCCGATCCTCGCCTCCCGAGGCGCAATGACCCCGCGGAGCAGCAGCAATGACAGCCGGCTGCCGGGGAGCCCCGCAGCTGCCGATGGCGGGGCTGCGAACCCCAGACTCCACCCCCACCACTGCGAGCAGCCCCGACACCCCCCAGGAGGAGAACAAGCACTGTGTGTGGAACTGTCTGAGCCCGAAGGCAAAAACCAGGTCCAGAGAATGAATGCGGAGATGATTCAGTTAAAACGGCAGCAATAATGCTCGCTGTCCTGAGACGAAACTGAACGGCTCCGAAGGCAGGAAGGGCTGTAGGAGTCACTGGGAGAGAGGCCAAGCTTGCCGGCAGCACCACAGGCCAGAAAGCCTGACAAGCAGGACCTTTCACAGCTCAGCAGAGGAGGTGGCAGAGACTCTCTTTGCAAATAAAGCCAAGCTTTCTCCTACTTCTTTTTGGGTCATTCACAAGGAAAAGATGTGCCTCCGCAAACAACAGCCCCACTCCCTTAAGGAAAAGGCAAAAAAAAACCCAACCTTAAAACCTCTGTGAAGAAAATGGGTCTGTCAGAAGTATACTGCAACTACAACAAACTTACCAGACACCCCTCTAAGCAATCTCCAGGTAATATCTAAGACTGCCAGAAGATGCTCAGTACCAGACCCCCAATATCCAGCTCAGAAGTGCCAGATTCCTACAAAGGTGCTTAGATCCTGCTGCTTCCGGCAAGACTTACTAGGTTGGAAAATTGCAAGCGCCTACAGCAAGAAGATAGTGCACAACTTTGATACCACTACTTTATACTACTTTGGTAGTAGAAAACTTACCCTTGTTTGACAATGTGAAGGGAAAACAGGCCAAAGGAAAGAATTCAACTTTTCAGAGAGTTGCTCTTAGCGTTTTTGGCATTCAGCAAAACCTTTTGCTATTAGTTCCAATCATTAGTCTCATACAAAACACAAGCATATTCAATCTACATTAATAAAATGAAAATAAGCAACAAAAAAAAAAAAACCCTCAAAATTACACCATGCAAGTTGATGAGGGGATGAGAGGAGGAAGGGAAGGGACTCTAAATAAAGAAGCCCAAAATTAATGAAATGTGTCAAGCAAATCAAATTGTCCTCCAGATACCAAAAAGCGCAATGTTTAAAATCAAAAGCCTGTAACAATTTTGAACAAATCAGAACTACAGCAGCACTACTCAGGAAATTATCTCAGAATTTTCTTACATCTGTCCTTCACCATCAGATTATCTGCCTTTTAAGATCTTTGCCCTGTAACAAATTTCAACTGCATTTATAAGTCTCTTACACAATTCAGCACATTACTATCATTTATATGATGGTTAAATACTAAAATCTTCAAACAAGAATGGCCATGTTGTGTATACTGAAAAGCAACTGCAAGGAGCTCAGAATATAAAAGGGCATTGAAGGTCCTGGTGAAGGTAGCGAACATGTTATGCTGGGCACAGAATGGATGATGTGTCATTTCTGCAATTTTTTAAATTGAGATTAAATTCCCTGTAGCATGTTATGATATCAAAGGAGGAAAGAGACCTTAAAGGAAGGGGGAAGCATAACAGGGAAAGATAGAAGAAAATAATGGGAGGGGACCATACAAAAGAACATGAGCAAGAGCAGTCTTCAACTCAACAGGCA